>APFE030193291.1:0-11116 GCA_000404065.3 Pinus taeda
ATGCACTAAAGGTCATAAGTGTGCTGAGAAGAAATTATTTTACATAGATTATGAAGACGAGGAAGAAAAGGATCAAGAAACATCAAAAGAAGAGGATATACGACAGGACCCCATCCTAGAGAAAGAAGAAAGGAATCAGACCATATCTTGTAAAGCATTGGAAAGAATTACCACTCCTCAAACTCTCAAGATAGAAGGACATATCACGAAGAAAAAGGTGCAAGAAGTGAAATATCACATCGAGAAAGAAGAAATGAATCCAACCATATCTTGTAATTCATTGGTCAAAATTGCCACTCAAACTATCAAGATAGAAGGACATATCAAGAAGAAAAATGTTCAAGAAGTGAAAGATCACATTGAGCGTCACGAAATGAATCCGACCATATCTTGTAAAGGTTTGGAAGAAATTGCCACTCCTCAAACTCTAGAGATAGAAGGTCATATCAAGAAGAAAAAGGTTCAAGTAGTGAAAGATAACATCAAGCATCAACAACAAGTTCTTTAACTTTTAAAGGATAATGCCACTTCAGTGCAAAATCAAATGAAACAACAGGGAGATCGACATCGTAGTGAAAAATGTTTTGATGTAGGTGATTGGGTATTTTTACTACTACATCTCAAGCAAGCTATTTATGAGAAGGAAATGTTGGCAATACTACATGCACTTAAAAAATGGCAACCCTACCAAATGGGAAGACTCTTCAAGGATGAGGATGTGGAAGCATTGTTTTGTGCTATTTCTATTATCCAACCAGATTGAATAAACAAAGAAAGGGATGAATGGAAGAAGGACAAAGAAGTCTGGCCACTTATTCAAAAGTTACAAAAGATCCCAATTCAAACAATATTGCCAGAAATTGAAGAGGAAGGAAAAATCATATTGGAACCTGGAGCAGTCACAGAAACAAGAACAGCTAAGAAATCGATCAATTTCAACGTATCTCATCAGGTGGAAGTACTGACCAGCAGAAGATTCCACATGGGACGACAAGAATTTTATACAGAAGCATCAAGAACTACTCAAGCGTTGAGGACAACACTTTTTGAAGGAGAGGGGCATGTTAGGCCCCTATACTACTAGTGTAACCCCTTATTGTTATTAGTACAACCCCCTTATTATATTGATGTACCCATGGTAGTGCCCATATTGTTACTACTGTGCCCCATAGAAGCCCACTATTGTTATTAGTGTGCCCTTACATTATTATTGTTATGTCGGCTCTAATTATGTTATGACCCCTTAGAATCCTATATATAGAAAGGAGGTCTTTTCATCTGTATCATTCAAGAATTGTTCACTTATGTAATGTAAAGGAGGTTGCCCCCTCGAAGAGGCTGAATTCTAAGGCATTGATCTATCTTTTCTATCTTTTCTTGAGCTGGTTTCATAACATATGCACCCTTGTTTGTTTCGGCAGGAAAACCTTGGGTATAGAGTGGATTTCCGCGAGGGATATATGACTAGTCTAACACCCGTCCTCATAGGAATGGGATTGGATTGGAACAAGATACTTTCGTTAAGGTTATGCTGAGTGGCATGCGGTCGCACCACTCCCCTTTGTCTATCTTGGTAGACATCGCCAAGGAAGCTTTATGTCTGCTATGTAGATGGAACTTTAGTGGTAACCTGGAAATTTTTCGCTATGCCTAGGGGCATGCAAACCTTTCCGCGTGCAAGCGAAGAGCGGCTATTTATTTTTTAAATTTGTGGGACTTCTAACCCTTTAAACCCGTAAGGCTAGTCGTTTCCTAACCTGCATAAAGAAAGGATTCGGGGCAAAGCTTCAAAGATGCAAACCCCTTCAAAATAGCACCTTGAATGAGACATCCTTATCATACGACTAGCGAGTAGTGTTACCGCTGGGTTCAAGCTCGTTAAAAAATAAACCCCACACGAGTAGTTTTATCACATAGTTCAAGCTCATTAAAAAATAAACATAAGTCATGAGAAAATGTTTCCCCCAGCGTTTAAGCTCATTAAAAAATGAACCGATAAATAACCATTGTGAATGCCATATCGCCAGATTTTGAGCCTTGGTCGTGTTCTCATCATCACCTCCACTCTGTTTTTAGCCGATCATTCACCCCCGCATGATTGTTTACCCTTTCGAGGAACATCTGCGAAGAGTGATTCTATTAGCCATCCTTGTGACACTGTCGTGATTGGAGAATTCCAAACCTTACCTGGAATCAGATGCTACCCAAAATCATCATTCGTTCCTCGAAAACGAGTCTCCTTTAAGCTCTTTTCAACTGACTCATAAAATATGAAAAGATTGCCGAGCAATTGGCCTCTCTAGCTCGTTAAAGTCATCAGAAGTGCTATCCCTCCTCTAGATTTTAATCTTTTTGGATTACATCCCTTTTGTAATATAAAAAATTCATCCCTTTTGTATTATTTTACACTTTTTTGGACTTAAGGGATTACATGACGAAAAAGAATCATTGAAGTCTCCTTTCCATTCCTTTCAGAATCTCTAAAATTGAAAGGGACCGAGTTATCTTTGTCGTTAAACTCGTTAAAACCAAATAGAGACAAACTCGCCCAAACGGACGAGAACGAGTTTCACTGTCGCTAAGCTCGCTAAAATATAGCGACAGGTTCACCCAAAGGGCCGATTATAGAACAAGCATATGTTATCCTCCTCAAGCTTGACAAAAATAAAGAGGTACTGGTCAGCAATGACTGGGGAAAATTGGGAAGAAAACTTCAAGAAACTTTATTGGTAGCGAGTCGCTCTTGAACATGACACTTTCCTTCCGCATCCATGCCAGGTTGGGTTGTTCCATTCACTTGTCATCACCATTGGTCCATCACACCATCCATATTTGGGGTTAATGCTACCAATCCATCATCAGTGTCATCGATATGTTCAAGAGAAATCATTCAGACAATTCACTTGTGTCTCACCCAATGCAATACATTCATGCTCCATTCCTTCATGACCGCCACCCTGAACCCTGTATCGTCAGATTGTTTTCACCTCCAAAATCATTTACTTCATTCCATGTTGTTGATGTGGGATTCATTAAGGCCCTCCTGCGACGGGTCACTTCTTGTCGACATCAGCTCATTATCCAAGAAGTTGACTTAGGAAGAACCCTTTCAACAGTTTGAAGCTTGCAAGCCTCAATGGCAAGTTTCTCACTTTCAGCGATAGGTTTACATCACTGGCCTTCGACTGAGAGATTTCACGTAGTGTTCGATGCCAGGTCCTTTTTCACACCACGTGAATTGTACTATAGTACCTTGAGGGTCATTGTCATTATTGGTGATTCCTCTCGCGCCTGTTAACAACTTACATCATTGGCTGGTAATCAGGTGATGTCTTTCCATGTTCGACCCCGGAACATTTTTCACATGGATCGACTTGTACTCTGAGTGAAGATTGAACGAGTTTTGAAGACCTCGGATCTAATTTCATCCATCCGGGCTGCGATATATTCAAGAATATAAATACATCAAGTGTACATAATTTCCGAACGGATGATCATCCAAATCAAAGGATGATGAGTCCAAATCATCAGTCTACCACACAGACGATTGTCTGTCCTATGTACATGAAAATGAATTTATAAAGCTGAGCATGGGAATGCCCGCCTCAACTAGACTGTGAAAAAATGTTGTCAAAATAATGTATTGTATTGTATCTTATTACAGGTCACCTCCCAGCTCGAAAAAACTTCGGATCCTCATAGTAAAGCATTTCACTCGACATAAAAAAGATTAATGACCTCATGCTTTAGGGGGAAACTGTTATAGACATTTTTGGGCACTTCAAATCCAATTATAAATGTCCATAAACTGAGGGCTCCTAAGTCCCTAAAAGTGTTGCTTCATTGCCTAAAGGAACAAGTTCAGCTAATTACATCATCTCCCAGAAGTTCTCCACTAAAAACTGCTCATAAATGGTCAAAACTGGACCATACTGAAAACCCAGTGCAGAGGGTCCGATGCATATCACCTTCCCAATGTACAAGGTGTGATGCATACTGAATTTCTCCTCTGTAGGGTGCGATGGTTGGGAATGGACAAATGGCAAGGACAAAATGCGAGGTGGAAGATCATGGAATCTTCCAAAAGCTTCCCCTTTGACACTTGCCTCTCTGTTTTCGACCAGGGATGAGTAAGAGATCACCATGCTCCAAGTGGAAGCAGGAACTATCAGAAAGAGGACACTAATCAAGACCCAAAAAGATGACTCACCTCCTTACAATCATCTATATATGGATCCCTCATCACAGAGATCCAGAGGCTGGAATCTTGTATCTTGTAGAGAAGTGTTGTTGGTTTTCTAGTGTATATTCATAGTGTTGGGTGATCTAAGCGTTACTTGAGGTGAAGAAGGGCTTTCTAGCTGGAGGATGATGTTGGGTCAGAACATATGGTTGTAATCCTCTTGCTACTTTTCATCTTAATAAAGCTATTCAAATTTTCCTCCATGTTCTTGTATGTTTACTTATATATGCATTTGTATGGTTAACACACATCTAGTCCTGTGTTATTTATGAATATAGATCTTTGTTCTTCGATAGTAGTATGTTGTTGTGATTCCACAGGTGCTCTTTGAAGCTAGGCAGACGAAGAAGCGACGAAGCTCTATCAGAAAAGAGAGGAATCAAACAAGGAAATCAAGCGCAAGATTAAGGTTGGTCTCCTTAGTTCCACTCTTATCTATTTTCATAAAGGAAAATGAAAGTACACTTTACTTGTTTGTTTCTAAGATAGCTACCAGTCTTAGTGGGAATAGCAACATCCGAGTGGACACTATTCCCGGTAACACTGGAGTATAGGGCTAGTTTGGCGGACCCTAGAACTGAGTGACATGAGTGAAAGCAAGAATAGAAGGAATGAAATGACATCACAACTGTCTCAGGGTGCGGAAAATTGGTTCCAACATCCCCCCATACTGCTCCAGGTGAGACTTCGTTCTGCACTCCGCAGGCTGATGCCGAAAGGGCCAATAGTGTAGGGAATTGTTTGGCTAATTAACGCTGAACTTGGGTCAAGCCCCAACAAACCAACAATATAATAATGGATTAATTGCGCCTCCCAAATATTTTACTATATTTGTGGGAAAATTGTATTTGGTGCCCATAGCCATACATAGAACATCCTCAAAATTAATGGAAAGAAATATATTATACAATTTTGTTCCCTGGGTCATCACACTCAGCGGTTGTTAGCTTTCTCAAACCATTAATTCACCTAATTGCAAGTGGCTTCTAGAAGGTGGATAGAAAATTAAAATCCTACAACATATGGCATGTGTCATCAACAATTTTTACTCCATCTCAAGTCATTACAAGCAACAAATGTCAAATAAAGAGAAAGTGAGGGGAATATCCATAAAGTATCACCTCCCAAGGCCTAAAGCAATCAAAATGTTAGGAGTTCAAGGAATACAAGAATAAATAGAGAACCAATAAATCTAATTAAGACATGAAAAAAGTTCAAGAACTCCTAAAACAAGCAAGAAATGATTCACCTATATGGTGATCTCCTGTTGTTGTCCACTCCTCCATACAAATTGAACAATATAGAGAATCAACATGACTAGGAAGAAATAAATGATTTCTATCAGTTGTTCTCTCCACTCATATGAGAACGTGTTCCCTTGTTACTGATTTGTTGATAAGATTCCATTATCGACTGTTGAACATATAGACTAATTACCAACACGCACAGATCAAATTTCAACCTAAAAGTTCACACTGAAATGAAAATTAATAGAAACAGTAAATTAGTCTGAAGGATGACAATGTTGAAAGGATTCAAATTCTTTGTATGATGCATGAGGATTTGATTAAAATTTTTGAAAGGATAGGAACTTGTTTGTGTAATGCATGAAGATCTGATTCATACAACATTAAATTAGCCTGAAGCGTGAAAGAACAACCTTGATTGGGAACAACAGAAGGTGAGGATATACAAATTTTGAAACGAGAATTGGTAATGAATATTGCATTTAATGCACATTAATAACCAAGAATATTGTAAATACAAGCCCAAACTGAACACAAAATAGAATGTTCGAACACATGGTAGGATCGAGCTCCTGAAGGTGATAAAAGGACAAGATGCAACACACATTCCTAGTTCACAGTGACACAATCAACTAAGTCAGTGTTGTTTCAAAGTGTACGAGTAGTACAAAGGGTTTTATCAGATTGGAGTATTTTCAAATATTATGAATATTGCAACTCACAATAGCATCTAGGGACTCTTTTTGTCAGTGTTTTTCTAGTGTCCCCAAGATTTGAGCCAATTTTTAAGGCCCATAGCCCAGGTCACTGCCCAAAATTAAATTACATCTTCAAAACAGTAAAATAACAAGGAAATGATAGTATAAATGCAATCACTTGAATGAGACCTTAATTGGACCCCTACTAGCCATGATAGGTATTTCGTCAAACATATCATGAATATCTAACCTACATGTGTAAATAACATATCTAAGCGGAGGGGTCTCATACTTAGCTGAGAATCACTAAGAGACATTGATGCCTTAACATATTAACTTCCATTTCATCCATTAGGTCATAGATAGATTGATCATTCATTTACAAGTAAAAACATGATGAGAACCATACATTGCTACTATCATAAAACACATATATAACCAACATAATAGCAACAGAAATACCAATGAATTCATAGCCATATAAAAGACATATAATCCAGTATAATAATCATAGAAATACAAGGAGAAATATCCTCTTGCTGATGATGAAAAATCCAAACCCGGGATGGGACTTCCACATTCCACCCGACCGTAGAATGGCTAAGCCAAATCTCTCTTTAGTCATTCACTCACATGCCATATTCCAAGCATGAATGTGGGATCTCATCGAACACATTAGTCAAAAAACATTCACAGCTTCCAGAGACCATCCACCTCAACCCATCAAATAATGATTCCACCTCACCGCTGGACATCATAGAACCATCATTAGATTGTTCTTTATCCAAGCCTTCCAGGGATTCCAGAACATTTGTTCAACCAAAGATTTCAGGATTAGTAACTCAATGCACAACTTTTACTGAGCTTCCAGAGCATTTGTCCAACCAGGGCTTCTAGGACTAGTAACTCAACCCAACAATGGCTTCCCGAGCATTTTTCGAAACAAGGCTTCCAGGAATAGTAACTGAACCCAAGTTGTTATAGGGCTTCCAAAGAATTTGTCCAACTAGGGCTTCCAGGACTAATAACTCGACCCAAGCTAAGGAAACATGAGAACCAACCAAACAAAACAAGGAAAACAAATCCACAATGACCATGGCTATCCAGGAAATGGAAAGGCTATGCAATCCACTGTCAATCTAGGCAATCCTCCATGCCAGTGACAAATCATGACCAAAAATCCACATGCATATGCCATACATGCCAAAAATAGTGAGGAAAACATACGTGCAACTTGATACATGCAAGAAAATCTAATGTAGCTATTGATCCCGATGTCCTCTTGTGGTTTCCTGCTCTCCCTTTACCTTCTTCTCCAATAATCCAAGTATGCCACCCCCTCTAAGAGTGTTCCAATAAAACTCTAAGTATCCAAGAGTATGAGAGAGAGAGAGAGAGAGAATAATGAGAGAGCTCCAACACTAAACTGACAAAAGGTTACGAATTGATCCTCATAAGCATTTTTATGAATGAGGCCTCTATTTTCTTCATTTTCCATTTTTTTCCTTCAGTTTCCTCCTCACATGCAACCTATGACCTTTCACCTCCCTTTTCTCCTAATTTCCATTATTTTCATAAATAAATGTGCCAAAATTCCATTTTTCCTTTCCAAAGCCTTAGTCATTTCCTTTTCCAATTTCCTTAGCCATTAAACAATCACAAGTGATCCCCGTCACTAGGATGTTTCCCAACATTTAGCTTGGAATAAGTGTCCCATCAATCGTGGTTATTATTTTTCCTTTATTAACTTTTATTACATGGAAATTTCACTAGGGTTGTTACAGAACCCTCCCCCTTGGGGGAACATTTTCCTTGGTGTTCAACAACACCTATAACCATAAAATATTGTAAGCAAAATATACTGCCAATGGAGCTTTATAACTTAGCTCGATGTAGTATTTACAATGATCATCGTGCTAAGAAGCAAACTAATATGAAAACATAACAACATAACATCATAATGACATGAAACCCGAGATTTATAACATAGATCATGGCAATATTTACATCTATGTACATATGTACATAAAGAAAAATCACAAAACATATACCAAGACATATACTACAACACCATGCCAAAACTGCTTTTCCTCAACTAGAAAACAAGGAAGGATACATAGCCTACATCTAATCCGATATCTACCATGTAGCTTCATTGGGTCCAAAGTGCTTCCATTACACTTTAACTTGCTCAATTTCTCAGTTCCATAGCATGAGCACCTTTTTCTGCAATATACATTGAGGCTCCAACTGGTTCCACCTGCAATACAGACCAGCCAATCACATGATCAACATATTTAACATACTTCTTAAGAAATGATACATGGAAAACATCATGGACTTTCACTGTCGGAGGAAGTGCATTTTGATAGGCTACTGGCCCAATCCTTTCAACAATATTGAAGGGTCCACAAAACCGTGGTGCCAACTTGGCACATGAGCCAATCCATAAGGAGCTCTTCTTTTGTTTGATACACAAGTACACATGTTCCCCAACCTAAAACTCCTTGAACAACCTGTTTCAATTTTCATAACTCTTTTGTCTATCATGTGCTACCTTTAAATTCTTCTTTATAACCTGCATCTCTTGTTCCATGTCTCACATGTCTAGTCCAATCAACACCCTGTTAACTGTATCATTTCAACTGATAGGAGTATTGCAACTCTGTGCATACAATGTCTCGAAAGGACTTATCCTTAATGACTTTTGATAGCCATTTTTGTAAGCGAACCCCAGCAGTGGAAGATACTCTTCCCACTTTCATTGTTGATGCATCACATACATCCTCAACATGTCCTCCAATATCCTGTTGACCCTCTCTACCTATCCATATGTTTGCAGATGATAAGATGTATTGAAGGCCAACTTTGTTCCCAAACCTGCAAATAACTCGTTCCAAAACTTAGAAGTGAACTTTGTATCCCTTTCTAACACAGTTTTCTTTGGAACACCATACAATCTAACCACATCTCTGATGAATACATGTGCCACATCGCTAGTTGAGAATGTAGACTTCACTGGAATGAAATGTGCAACGTTGTCAACCTGTCCACAACAACCATGATGGAATCATGTTGTCTCACTGTCCTCAGAAAACTTGTGATGAAGTCCATGGAAATGAATTCCCATTTCTACTCTGGAATCACAATCGGCTGTAGAAGTCCTCCTCGATGTTTACACTCTGCCTTCACATGCTAACAATAAAATAACCTAGCCATAAACTCTGCTACATCCCTCTTCATGTTCGGCCATTAATAAAATCTCTTCACTATAGTCAATGTCTTTTGTTACCCTAGGTGACCTGAATATGGTTTTGCATGAAACTCCCTCAAGATCACCTTCTTGAGCTCACTATTGTTTGGCACATATATCCTGTCTCTGAATCTAACCAATCCATATGCTATAAGATAATAATCCACATTGTGTGCACATGCACCTATACCTGTACATGTACCACTACATGTACCTATACCTGTACCTATACTATCACCTGTACTTGTACATGTACTACCACCTGTAGCTATACCAATATTCTTTTGAAACCTGTGCACAATCTCCATATACCTGACATCCTCCTAACCTACCTACAAGATTATATCCTGTAATTTTGTCCCACTGGAGCTCATAAGTACTAAGTCTTTTACTTGTATCCACCTGCTAAGAGCATCTACCACTCTGTTCTCTTTACCTTTGATATACCTGATCTCGAAATTGAATTCACTGATCCCAACCAACCACTAAGCCTGCCTACTATTCAGATTCGGTTGGTTAAATAGAGACTAAAAACCAGTGTGATCACTCAAGAATGGGAGACCTTAGTAACACGAGTACCTGGAAGAACTTACCCGAAGAAGACGCTTCTTGGGAGAATGAAGCATTTTGTCAACAACATTCGTCGTTACGTATGCTCTGAGGAAAAAGCATTCTTTTGAGAGGAAGGCAATGTTATGTAAAAATTTAGTTAATTTTAGGTTTATTATTTAATTTTAAGTTAAATTAGACGAAAGGGCACGCTCATAAGATCATGCCCTTTCCCCAAAGGGTGCCCATGGCGATATATAAGCCAGGAACCCCAATGTAAACAATCATCATCTGTCAATTCAATTATTAATAAATATTTAAATATATATTTTTCTGCATATCAGAAGTTTTTCACTTCACTGATGCTCTCTCAACAACCTAAACATTGCTACTAAATGCTCAACATTCTCTTCCTCATTTTTAGAACATACCAATATGTCATTAATGAACACAATAACAAACTTATCCACATACGGATGCAACACACTATTCGCCTTCGCTTCGCCAAATTGTGCATTCAAAGTTTGACATTTTTCTCTTTTTTGCATTCTTGTGGATTATTGTGTTTGAATTTGCAGGTTCATGAGCGTCTTGGAAAATTCTTGCAGCAGTATTATGAGCAGTCATAGTTGCGATAACCTACCACATGGAGATTTTCTTTGATTGTATCCGTTTGGAGATAGTATATGTCCGTCAGATTTACCTAAATCAACACACCTGTTTATGTAATTTTGATCTGCATTTTGAAATTCCACTATTGAGCTCAGCGCTAATGGAATAAACTTTATATTGCAGGTTTGTTGAAAGCGATACTGAGGATGAAGCATCAATTCACCATAGCTTCATTTCATGGTTTCGATCCTTCACTTATCTTTTGTACTCCAAATGCAATCACCTGTTACACTTTATTTCATTTGCCAAAAAACAAACTTTTATTTTCTTAGCCCTTCGTGGTTTTCATGGAGTTGGTTTTTTTTTTGTTAATAAAATTACATATCTCCAAAAATAAAAAATATACATATATATTTTACTAAACAAAATAATAAAACTTATTATATTCTTTTTAATGTATTTTTTAAATTGTTTTGTTAATAAAATTATATGTTATACTTTCAAAAATTAAAAA
>APFE030193296.1:0-11366 GCA_000404065.3 Pinus taeda
ATAATTCAAAGTATAAATAAGGAAGAATTGTTAAAAGGACTAGATAATACTGATTCACCCCCCCCTCTCAGTATTATTTTCAACAGTAAGTGCCATAGAAAAGTCTGAAGAAACAAATTTCATTGAATCATACGAGGTCGCACATTCCATGCATGACTTGATGGCTACAATAGCAAAGGTATTTTTCCATCCAGTTCAGGATCTTATGATATTCTTTTTTGCAGTTGGAAAAATGGAATTTTGTTAATGAATTGGGCTCTACCTTTTCTTAAAGGCCATGGCCAAGGGTATCTCTTCCATTAAATTCATCCAAGATTGCATCTTTCCTTGTCTTTTGAGATATTCCATAACCATGGGCCATCAAGGTTGCTAAGACTTCGACCCACTTTTGGATGGGGTAGATAACTTTGTTGGCCACATTAAATTCATCCAATATTTGCATCTTTCCTCATTTGTTGAGACAGACCACAACCATGGGCCATTAAGGTTTTTAAGATTTCCACCCACTTTTGGATGAGGTAGATAATTTAGTTGGCCATATTAATTCAGTAACATGTCTTCGAGTGGCTTTGAACCTAGTTTTGTGCACTGAAAGTTCTTTGATTTAACCACTTGACCACAACCCTCTTTTGAGCAGTTCGCTTCGATTTGTTTTAATATACAATTTAACTATTTATTTACTAGATAAATTGTGAGACTTGTGAAAATATCCTTGATAGACCTTGGGTGAGGACCAGATCTAGGTTTACCATGTCAGAACCTAAGTTCATTAAGATGACGACCTTGGTTTGAAGATATCCACCATACAAACTAGGACCACCCATATTTATCGTTTCCATCTCTCTTGCATCATCAAGACTAACATACGAAGGAGTTGTAACCCATGGAGGCCCATGGTAGTCATTGCAATGCAATTTATTAGAATACATGCAATGTCCACAAGTTTTTGTATTTAATCTCTACATCCAATGTGGCCATTTCTTATTATGAGATTTACCACATCCGAAAATGGCATCATTCACATCATTTTGAAGAAGTCTACAAAGGTCAACATAAATTTTTTCACATTTACAACTTCCCTCACATTTGTTGGTTCTTGAAGCTCAAGAACTTTCATAACAAAAACAGGAAAATTCAAAAGGCAAAAATGGTCCACTCTCTTTTCATCTGTTGATATTAGAATGAAGTTTTATTAGAGGCACTGTTTGTTTGTTTGTTTTGTTTAGAAAAGGGTTTCCTCTTGGTTTTATGTGACTTTTAATTTATCATATGTAGCATGTCGAGAAATTGGAAAGAATAATGTGTGACATTTATCTTGCGAAAATTGATGTTGAATGAAAGGATACCGAGTTTAACCAAACTACAATTTTCTTTGGTAAATCCGGAGGAACATCTTAAAAAAATGCCTAAGAATAGACCATATACAGAGTTTGAACATAAGTAATATATGTATTTTTATTTTGCAGATATGTTCTTTTTTACACCCAAGATATCATAGCAACAAAAATATATTGTAGAAATTGTTAGAGGAACTCATTGAGGTCGATTTTTCTAATGTCATGCTTGATTGGTACCTTCTCATATATCAGGAAGACTTTAAATATGAATTAATATGTTCTTGAAACAATTCAGATTCAAATTTTATAGATAGAAAAGATGAAAAAAAATGTCAATGTTTTTGTTTGATTGTTACCTGACTATGTTGTGGGCATGTTACAAGAAATGTGATTGGAAAAAGGATGGGGAGACAATGTAGAGCATGTATTGGATATGATTCATTTGCTGTTAGAGGTCCTCCAGGCACCTGAGCCATCGATTTTGGAAATGTTTCTAGTAGGAATTCCTATGGTTTTTAATCTTGTGATTCTTTCACCTCATGGTTATTTTGGAAAAGAAAATGCTTTAAGAATGCCAGACAAGACATCGGTGGACATTTAAACAAATTTTTTATAATTGCAATGTCCATTCCATGATATCCTCTCTTTATTGTTTGACTGTATTTTGAACGTTTCTTATGATTTTTTTGTCTTTTAACTATGAAATTGGAAATACTTGGTATCATGTCAATTTAAACAACAACCAAAGCTTGAATATGAAATTAGTATTGCATGATATTGATTGGAATCCTTATAACTATTTTGTGTTAAAATATTTTCATGACTATCAGAAAATTTTACATTCATGTTGTTATTTGAGCACATATTGTTTATTTACTTGAACAAGTTCATGCATTAGAAAATGAAATGTTGTTGCGAATAAAATGACAAGGATTAAACATCGCATCTTAGATTATTTGTTTTCACAAGTTACCTACAACTTGAACTTTTTAGCATGTAACTTAGTTGGCATGATTGTGCTTAAGATTTCCCTGAAGGTTGAATACTAAGTTACTAAGGTGTTATTTTATATGGTGACATTTTATTTGCTTTGTTTATACAGGTCATCTGGCCACGTTATAGTGGCCACTATCGCCCAACTGAAGAAAACTTGTTCGAGTTTCTTGCTTGTATGGGGAAAATGGATTTGATATTACTAATGTTGAAGTATATGTCATATAAAAATTTTATAGTCTACTTTGCTTTATATTTTACTGCTCATTGTATTTCATGTCTTAAACTCTACATTTTATCTTGTTTTGTTTTTGGAAAATGAACTTAGTATCGATGCTCAGAAGCAGGAATTGAAGAAAGAGGTTGAGAGAAATAACACTAGAGTGACAAATGCAGAAAGAGAGAGAGAAGAGAACTGGTCTAGTGATATTCTTAGATTCAATATCCCACATAATACACACACATAGAGACCAATGGTCAAGTCTTCAGAGTTGGTGAATTCACCTGTAATGCCTTGGAAACACAATGATAATTTTTGAAGTGATGAAACATCATTTCATGTGTAAATTGTAGTTCAAACAATATTAATTGGAAACACATATTGTAATACTTTAACATTTCATATAATATAATTTATGTGGTTGAAATTATTTATAGATGCACTTGATATTGTTTAGTATTATAATTAACATATGAAACTTTGCATTTTCATATTAGATGAACATGCGCATTGTATGTCATTTTTTAAATTTTGTTGCAAAATCATACTAATTAATTTATGTTGATTAATAATGAACACATAAAATCAATTTAAAACTAGTAAATTAGTAGTTTATATTGACTAATGATGAACACAAATAAAATGAATATACGACTAAATTAGTCATTTAAAATCATTATTAATGAAAGTAAATTAAATGAATATAAACTACTAAATTAGTCGTTTATATAATAAATATGAAACTACAAAAAAATAAATGACTACTGCAAATGGCAAATATGTGATTCCAAAGGACAACTAACTTTTGCATATATATGACTAATAGTAGCTAATTTACAGTATCTTTCAACACAACTAAAATTTAGTCATATTTCTTTGGTCATTAATTGGTTTCAAACGATGACTAAACTTCGCATATATATGACTATTAGTAGCTAATTTACAGTATCTTATAACACGATCAACATTTTGGTCATATTTCTTTGGCCATTAATTGGTTTTCTCGAGTGACAATATAGTAATATATTTTGTTGTATATTTGGTCATTGATTGTGGAAATTAATGACTAAATTTATGACTAAATATACTACTAGACAATAAAATTGAGACAACCAATTAATGACTAAGATAAAAACGACTAAAAGTTGGTTGCGTTATAAGATACTGTACATTAGCTACTACTGGTCATCGAATGAAAAATGGTCATTTATATGCAAATTTTAGTCATTTTTTTAGTAATTAATTAGCCATTTTGTACTAGTGATTGCTTAAGAAGTATGTTAAATATGTTGATCATGTGATTGACTAGTTTGTATTGCAGATGGAGCCAGAAGGAGAATTTCAGCTGAAACCACAATGCATATTGCAAAGAAAGATTCTCATGTTCTGGAATTGAGCAAACGAGCAGGTTAAAGTGCAGTGGAAGCACTTTGGGCCCGATGAAGCCACATGGGATATGGCAGATCAAATGTGGGCTATGTATCCTTCTCTATTCGTTGGTTCAGTGAATGCCCTTGATATATGTTTTGGTATATGATTTGGTATATGTACAAATGTATATGGATGTAAATGCTACCACGAGTTGTGTTATAAACCTCCAATAAGTGATATGGGTGTCATGTCATTATGGTTGTCATGTTGTTATGTTGTCATGTTAGTTTTCTTCTTAGCAGGTTGATCATTATAAATACTACGGCGAGCTAAGTTATAAAGCTCCATGGACAGTTTGATTTTCTTTCAAAACTCTTGTTGGTTGTAAGTGTCATTGAACATCGAGGATGGTGTTCCCCAAGGGGGAGGGTTCTGTAACAACCCTGATGAAAATTTCATGTAATGAAAGTTAATAAATGCAAAATAATAACCACAGTTATGGGAGACTTATTCCAAGCTGAATGTTGGGGAAAACATCTTAATGTGGGTGTTCATTTGGTTTATAATGGATAAGGAAATTGGCAAAGGTAATGGAAAAGGTATTTGAAAAGGAAAAATGACATTAATTAGCATTTTATTTATGAAAATAATGGAAATTAGAAGAAAAGGAAGGTGAAAGGTCACATGTTGCATGTGAGGAGGAAAATGAACGAAAATAATGGAAAAATGAAGAAAATAGAGGCCTCATTAATAAAAAGGCTTCTAAGGATTAGTTGGTACCTTTTGTCAGTTCAGTTTTGAAGCTCTCTCACTATTCTCTCTCTCACAGTCTTGGGCACTTAGATTTTTCTTGGAGCAATTCAACAATTGATCAAGAAAATAAAAGAAGGAAAAGAGGAAGTAAAGATCAAGCAAGGAAGAGTGGGATCAAGAGGTTACAGTGGGATTATTTGTAAGTATCAAGTTGCATGTATGGTTTCCTAGCTAGTTTTGGCATGCATGGTTTCCTAGCTAGTTTTTGAATGCATGGTTATACATGTGTGCTCTTGGTTCTCTTGTTGTCATTGTCATGGGTTTTTCTATGCATGATAGTGTTTTTTAGCCTTTCCTTACCATTTCTGGATAGCCATGGTGTGGTGGGTTCTCTTGTATTTAGTTGAGTTGGATTTATAATTAGACTCGAAGCTGAGTGGGGTGGTCTCGGGATTATTCATAAGGACTAGGAATCCTAGGATGGGATACATGGTAAAGCCTGGATGTGAACACCTCGATTGAGCCTAGGAATACCTTGACTGGTGAATGACAGGATACATAGTAAATCTCAGTGGTGAGTACCCTTGATTGGGTCTAGGA
Organism: Pinus taeda; assembly: GCA_000404065.3. Taxonomy (NCBI): domain Eukaryota; kingdom Viridiplantae; phylum Streptophyta; class Pinopsida; order Pinales; family Pinaceae; genus Pinus; species Pinus taeda. Next base: position 5,275 of record APFE030193296.1, read on the forward strand.
ATCCCAGGATGGTATACACGACAAAGTCCAGAGGGTGGAGACCTCATAGGCCTAGGAATCCCTTGACCAATAATACTGGGATACATGATAAAGCCGAGAGGTTGAGACAAAAGAATTCCTCACGGTTTAGGTGGAGAGGTCCGGAGGAATCCATGCTTGTTTAGTACCTAGTGATCCAATGTGGATTACGAGAAAGCCTGATTCTATTGAAGAGGGAAACGTGGTGTAGTCTCGGGAAGCCGTGGTTGATTTTTAGTTATGAGTCCCACATTCATGATTGGAATATGGCACGGGGGTGATTGGCTAAAGAGAAATTTGGTTCATCCAATATTTGGTTGGGTGGAACATGGAAGTATCGAACCTGGTTGGTCTAATCATTCATTAATAAGAGTTTCTTCTCCTTGGTATTTTATGTGCAAACATACTAGTTCATATGTGGTATTTATGGTTGTCATATCTATGCTATTTCTGTTGTTTATATGCTGGTTAAGAGTATGTTTTATGATAATGATGATGTATATCTCTCATCATGTTTTGATTCATAAATGAATGAAAAATGAATATATGGCCTAACAGATGATAATGTAGCTAATGTGATAAGGCGTCAATGCTTCTTAGAAAATATCAAATAAGTATGAGACCCCTATACCCAGATTTGTTGTCATAACCTGTAGGATGCATATTTATGATATGTTTAACAAAATGTGTTTCATTTCTAGTAGGGGCCTAGTCAAGTCCTTGATAGAGTTTGTTATCATAAGTTTCTAGGAATTGACTTAGTACTAGCCATGGAAAATGGCCTTAAATCTGGCAGTCACTGGCATAACAATGGTAGAAAAAGACTATAGTCGCACTCAGGCGGGCACATGGGAGAAACTGGGGCTCTTAGTTGCTTGGAGGGCTTGACAAGGGAGCGACTAGGGCTCTAGGTCAGTAAATGTTTTGAGTTTCCTCAGGGGTTGGTCATCTAGAAGGGTGGGTTGGCTACTAAAGGTTTTGTAGCATGTGTAGAAGGTCAATTTGGTTTAGTTTTGTTGGTTCCACTTCCTTAACTGTACATGGGGAGTCGAATCACATCATAGTAGCCTCTTGTCACATGTTTACCCTAGTGGATCGGGAAGCTTGGGTAAATGTGGGAGGAGGGTGCTACAACCACTTCTTTAATATAGCCACCTGTTTAATGTGGAAGGATTACTACATTGAATTCTGCTTTTTTCTCCTGTGGCTGCATGATTCTATCATTGAATACTTTGCAACTTCTTATTTATGCCTTCAAACTTCTCAATGTGTCTACTAAGTACGAATAATCCCCAACAATATGTTGCACATATGATCCATAAGGATAATATTGTGAACTGTAGTCCACCATCTTGATAGCCATCTTTGATCTCTTTCCCGAGAGTATGCCATACTTGCTATAACAAAACATAAACATAACCAACATACCTCAATATAATTTATGGGAGGATATCTCATTTGCAAGATCAACCATATTAGCACGATACATTTATAATCATAATCATAACACCATATATATATCATCCTAACCATAGTCCACTCATTAATGCATGAACATACCAACCACACATCATGACCTCAAGCATGACAACTACAACAATATCAATGTATGCTTAACGACATGTAAACACTGTCATGCATAAAAAATGCTTAATTGACATGCACTCATTCCGACACATTCAACAACAACACCATCAAATTTCACATGGCGGAACAAATGCAACCATGACCAACACCATGCATATGCAACAAGCTCATAGACCACATGTATAAGTAACACATATGAAACTGACATGAATGTGTAAAAAACACATCGCCCATCTAGTCCAAGGGGTGAAACATGCTCTGATACCACCTTGTAAGACTCTCCTCACACATTTACCCCAGATACCTAGTCCACTGGGGTAAACATGTGATGAGAAGCTACTATGATGTGATTTGATTGCCCATGTATAGTTAAGGAAGTGGAACCAATGGAACTGAACCAAACTAACCTTCTACACATGCTATATAACCTTCAAGAGCCAACCCATCCTTCCAGGTGACCAACCCCAGAGGGAACTCAAGTTTTTTATTGAAGTGGCCATACTAAGTTATTGAAAATAATTTTATCTATATTAGGGGTCAAGGAAGGGACACGTGGGGGAGGGAAAAGCCACTATCTCATCAAGAATAAATGATGGATATGTGACCATCCCTCCCCCCATTTCATTAACATAGAAGAATGTATGCGAGATGGTAGAGGATTTCAATTTATGTGGACCCAAGGATTATGTACTATTAAGGATTAATGTTGTATGCAATAGAAGATGTCCTAGAAAATTGAGTATTTTATAGATGCAAAGGTGGTGCCTTCTGTGGCTTGTTTGGTTCTGAATACCAACCACACCCATCACTGAAAAATCTTTACTTAAACACATTGAATTATATTGGCATATAAAAATGCTATTTGGAAAAGTCCTCCTTGAGAGGAATTAGGCTAAGAGAGTTTCTCCTTCAGCTTGATGACCTCTCAGCATATCAAAGCAACATGGCTCTGGAACACCATGATATGGCTCTAAAACTAACTTGCATTGAGGCCATCCTTACACATGGGAAGGCCCCAGTGTATCTTGGCACTTCAATGGGCCCAATTCAAGTATCCACCTCCTTTTAATTGTATTCCATATGGCTACATGTTATTGTTTGAATAATTATCTTTCCTCTAATGTTCTCACTATTTCTAAATTTGGTGTAGGTAAAAAATTTCCTTAAGTTACTTTATAAATGGTGTTATCAGTTAATTTTGTTTTGCATTAACAATAGTCCTAAGGAATAAAGAATTAGATGGTTTAGGTTCCTTATATTTTGGACTAAAATACTTTTATTTTATTGTTGGTCTAATTTCTCTATTGAAAAACTGCAACGAAATCAAAATTTAGACTAAAATTATACTCAAAATAATACATTTATATAAAGTTCTATAAACTTAATTTTTTTAAATAATAAATTAAAATTAAAATAGATAATATCAAAAGTTCCATTATAATTTAGATGTATCTACTAATTGTTATTTAAATACTTAATCAAGTTTAGACACTTTAGTAATATATTATTACATCATATTTATTATAGTATATAAAATTATATTTCATTTCTATTGATGTGCTTGGTATATATTTATTTTTGTTTATAAATATTAAGTTTAAGAGCTAGTTTTGTAGATAATATAATATCACTAAGAATTTATATAATGATTGATACTATTAAACAAGGGAAGTTGCAAATTAGCAAGTCCCTACCAATGAGTTGGGCATAGATTCCAAGCTCACATATTCATGATTTTGCAAGGGCCAACTTGCAAATTATACTGTTGAGATTGTTGTAATGGTTGTTGTTGTAATTGAGATCTTTGTTTCGAAAGCATGTGTAAAGATTGTTGATGTTATTGCAAAATACATTACATAATATGTTGTTAATTCATGTGTTGCTTGCAGTTGTATTTATTGATATGGCTTCTTTGAGAAACAATGGATTGCAGAGTAAGAATTATTGTGGATTGTTGTCTCATTTTGCTACTAATTTTGGTGATCTCATCCTTTGGACTTGGCCTTGTGGAAAGGGAAAAGGGGAGATATGAGATTAAAATTAAAATTGAGCCATGGGAAATAGAGAATATCTACAGCCGTAGCCTTGTGGTAATGTAGAAGGAGAGAAATGAGATTGAAATTGAAAGTAGGATTACATTTTGGCATGACAACACTATCATGACTTGAAAGAGATATTCATGAACAACCTAAACGAACCATTCAATAAGGCAACAATTGAAATCATTGTGTTTAATGAATAACATAGCCCATTTAGTTGGATAGATTTATAATTGGCACCTACTCCACATGCATAGTTCATAACCTACTCCAAGACTAGATTTGGCATAGTCGGTTTTTCTGCACACTAGAGGGATTGACTTGATGGTGTAGAGGGTGTGCTGGGAGGATAAGGTGAGTAGTGAGTAGTTTATGAGGGATTGGGAGTGTATGTAACTATGGGATTTGAAGGTGAATACGGCATAAATGGAAGCGTAGTAATAGGTGTTGTAGGAGAATGTGTATAGGGTGCATGGTTAGGAGGGTAGGACATACAGGGGTTGGATAGTTTACAATAGGAAGAGGAAACATAGGACGACTTGTAGAAATAGCATATGGTGAGTATGGTGGCATAGGGGAAGTTAGATGAGGATTAGGATGTGTATAATATATTTTAGAACTGAACGATATATTATCAACACCGAGTGAAGCCACTAGATAATTGACTAATGTAGGGGAATTAGATTCATATGAGGGAACATGACTTGGATAACTTCTAGTTAAAGGGGAAGGCCTATTAATAGATGAGCTAATAAGATTTAATTGGGTAGGGAAAGGCCTGATGGACTTGAGGGATTCAAATTTTGAATCAGTAAGTTTTCCAATCATGTCTACAGGAGATACCTGAGACCCATTTGGGTACAACAAACCCAGTTTATTGTTGTGCCATGTTTATTATTATCTTCATTAGACATAAAAGTTATAGGCCTTTTAGGAGTACCCAAAGGTGGATTTTCAAGCATTCTTGCAATTAACCTTCTATTATATGTGGCTTCTGTGGAGCGCTTGAAAGGTATGCTTTTTGAATAGTAATCTAGTGGTTTTCTAATAAGTTTCCTAACCTTTTCTGCATTATAAGTCTAAAGAATAAAAAGATTTTGATAAATTGTGTGAAAAGGGACAAACGAAGCTTAATCACCAATAATCGATGTTTTCTATGCAGAAGGACGCGGAAACAGGGGATCATCAAGCAGAAACAAGAAGCAAAGGGAAAGCAACTGCTGTCCCCTCGCTAGGAAACCGGATGCGGACGCGATCAAGTAAAATTAGAGCCGAATGATCCAGGGAAAAGAACGTGGATGCCAAGACGGAGAACGCAAGAAAGGAATGAGAAGAACTGAACGATTAGCGAATCCCTCAGGATCTCTGATCCTGAGGGATCGCTGCTTTAGCTTATCTTTTGTATCTAGATATCTTCGTCATTTCTGTTATATAAAGATACCACGCCATTGAGCGTGGGAGAGATCAACTATTTGTAATTACATGGTTTGGAACAACTCTGAGCATTAAGTTTTGCTGAGACTTGATCTTGTGTATCTTTGTTAATGCAATCAATATAAAGAACTTTGTGTTCACTTTGCCTCTGCATCTGAAGTAACTTTAAGCGGTGTACCATTGGTAGCCAAGGGCCCAGCTCCGACGGTCACTCGCTATTGTATCATACGGTGATTAGTGTGGTTTGATTATTTCCTTTGTTCCAGCAATCTGATATATCTTTTACATGATAGACTATGCTCTTCAGTTAAATTCTGAATCTGAATAAGTTTCTTCATTCATGTCTCTGTATTATCTAAAGTGAATTTCTCTGACTTGCATCCCGGTATTGGTATGACTGGTATTATCGTTTCATATAAAATACGTGTTCACGAGATTTGAAGACAATATCACTCTGTTCAGAAATAGTCACGTCATACATTACTCTTAGATTGTTGTAATAGCTTAGAATGTGTGCATCTGTTTAAGATTGCTGTTCCATTGCGTTAGCTGTTCCATATGATTGACGTTTCCCGTTTGCTGTTCCATTTATTTATGCTGTTTTGATTACTGCTGTTCCATTTACTTATGCTGTTCCATTTACCTATGCTGTTCCATTTAATTCCTGCTGTTCCATTTCATAATTGCTGTTCCATTTACTTTCGCCTATTTGCTTTTGTTACTTTCGAGTGATAGCAGGCCTAAGACTGTTGTGAGCCCAGCAAGACGCTGCCTGACTCCCAGATCCATAAGCCTCTGCTTTGGTTTCCTTCTTTATTAGTTTCTAAAGGGAAGGGTTATCGGTTCCGTACCGTTGACTGATCAGATTGATTTGTGTGATTTTATCCTTGAGTTGATTCAGTTATAGTTTAGTATCTGTTTCCTTTCAATTCATTAGAGCACTATACTACCGAGCATTACTTGGGCAAAACAGCCTTGGATTGAGTTACTCTTTGAAAGAACCAAACGATCCCG
>APFE030193306.1:6719-30816 GCA_000404065.3 Pinus taeda
AACTGAAGCATGAATAAGGTATAAAATGACTCATTAGACACTGACATGATAATGAAAACCCTATGAATGATAATAGACTCAGCTGAATAGTGACATAGATTGGCATTTGGGCAACTTTGAAAAGAGTGAGAGAAAACCCTAGACCTAATGCCTAGTGACCAAATTTTGCTTGAAGACTCACTGAAATGACAAAATTTGACCTTGACACTTCAAAATCACTTTGTAAGAGCACATTTGATCACTGGAGGAAGGCTAGAAAGACTGACACTAACATCGACAACGAAGAAAGATCTCACGAAGATGCGATGGATGGTCTGTGCGCTTAGTTGAATGAGCGGGGAGGTCATCCAGATAAGGTTGTACGATGTGCCTGATATCGTGGAAAGCATAAGACATCGCACGCTGAAAGGTGGCGCCGGCATTTTTAAGGCCGAAGGGGAGCTTTTTGTAAGCAAAGGTACCCCATGGATAGATGAAGGCCGTCTTGTGTTGATCAGCCAGAGAGATATTAATCTGGTTGTAACCAGAGAAGCCGTCCATGAAAGAATATATTTCGCCGCCCGCACACTCGTCAATGAGTTGATCAATGAATGGCGTGGGGTAGTTGTCCTTTGGGCAAGCTCTATTAATGTCGCGGTAATCAACGTAGACACGAATGGTGCCCTGTTTTTTGTCGACAGGGATAATATTGGAGACCCATTCTGTCAGGGGGATGGGATAAATGAATCCAGCCTTAAGAAGTTTTTCGACCTCTGCTTTGATAGATTCCGTCTTGCGGGGGTGCACGGGACGCAAACGCTGACGAATAGGTTTGGCCCTGGGATACGTTGGTATCTCGTGCACTACTATGGATGTATCAATACCGAGCATTTCTTCATAGGACCATGCAAAGACATCGCGAAATTCGCGAAAAAGTGCGATATAAACCTGAATCTCCTCAGAAGTGCAGGTGACTCCTATGTAAATGTTCTCGACAATCCCTGCCTTAACAGAGATGTCGATAGGTTGCGTCTGCGTTATGTTCCCTAAATTCCCTTCGGACGATGTGTGATAAATCTGAATGGGTGTCTGAAGGGGTTGAGAAGGGAGACATGGAGCAAACCGCTCAAGACAAAGCAGTGTTTCCAGAAAGGTAGGGAGAAAGGAGGAACGATGGTGAAGAGGAAACCACAAACGTTCGTCTAGAGACATAGTCTCTATGATAGCCTCATCGGAAGGAAATATTTCCTTCAATGGATCCGAGGAGGTGTATTCTCCTAACCAAGGGGGAGAATCATCTGAGTCAAGAGCCCCACTCGTGACGATGGGTTGATCGTGAGAGGCCGATGCAGCAACAATTTCGATGTAGTTGAGCTCGGATAGACTCAACGACATCTCCTCACCCCAAGGTTCTATCTGGTCGATGGAAGGAAGGATCCAAGGATCAGAATGAACTGAGATCATGGAGATCGAGGCGAGGTTGGGAGGTGGGAGGGAGAAAACACCCATAAGGGCGGGTTCTTTGAAGAGCCCGGCTCCCACACTTTCAAACGGAACAGAGGTATGCTCAACGAATGGCACGTTTCCCTCAGAAGAGGAGGCGAAGAAAGAGAGCTGGTCGACCGTGACAATTTTCCCTTGATGGGGAAACGAATGACACGGAAGAGGGATGAAGCCATAGCATGCATAGCGTACGTCCAACTCCGTCCCAGAAGGAGGTTATATGTGAGATTTGCATCCACAACCTCAAATTCTACTTCCACAGTCTTCCCTTCTAAGGTAATTGGTAGCCGTTGAAGAATACCATAAGGTTGAGATTCTCTCCCGTCGAATGCTTCCAAGGTCGTGGGGGACTGACTCATCGTCGGAGACCTGATGGCTTTCCAACATGCAATAGACATAATGCAGGTTGATGCGCCCTCATCAATGACTGTACGATGGATCGTTTTAGAATTGATGACGACTTGAATGAGGAAAGCGATTTGATGAGGCAGTCTAGGAACATGGCTCTCGAGGTCGAAGGTAATCAAATCCGAGTCCGCTGGGTCGATGCCATCAGCAGGGACTTCTTTTGGGGGGGCAACTCTGAAGGACCTCTAAGGCGGACATAGCCGACGGAGCCTGCGCTAAGTCCTCTATGATGCTATAGTGCTGGGCAGCACGAGCATTCAGATTATAAGAAGGCCTTCTAAGTACCCCTTTGGGAGGGGGTTAGATTGTCATCTCAGTACTCGGTCTCTCAATATGGAGAGGACCAGAGCTGGACGAAGGAGCACTTGAGGGAACCTTTGGCTCCTTCCCGGCGGACGACGGATACTCCTTTGCTTGAGTTGTTATATGAACAGGAATAGTTCCAGCCATGAAGACCTGGGAACCGAAGGGAGAAGAAGATGGGTCAACCACCATCTGAGTTTGCTGAGAGGGAAAGGGTTCTTTCAGAACCGCAGGGACCCCAGGAGCACCTTTCAACAAACGACTAACTTTGGACCGCCTAGGGTAGTCCTTAGTGTAGTGATCCTCTTCACAAATGAGGCAAGGATACTTGGGTTTGCGTTTGGCTCCTTCCTCGGCTGGAGGTTTAGAGGATTCCTGTTTGGGTTGCTCGGATTTATTTTTCCCTTTCCCCTTTTCCTTTTTCTTTGCTTTCGAGGCCTTGCCCGCTGTGGTGGACTGAACGGCGTTGACCTCGGAAGTGTTACCAGAATTTACAACACCCTGGGTATTGTTTTCGCTGGAAGCACTTGACTTTTGCTTCCCAGGATTCGACGATTTTTTAGAGGCCTGGTTTACAGAGCCAATGACTCCATCCACAGATGGCTTGGGCAGAGCCTTGGATGTACCAGGCCTGGGGGCGTCCGGCAAGTACTCATACAAAGTACCAGACTAAGAATAAACTAAGTCTAGGTACTGAGTGCGTGCGATCGCTTGCTCTTCAGTTACACAGGCTCCCATGGCAATGTCCCATGCAATCTTGGGGACAAAGGAAGTCGTAAACCAGTCGGTGAGGATTTGATCAGATATCCAGAACTTGATCAACCTGCGACGCCTTCTCCATTCATGAATATGATCGGAGATATATGTGGCAATGTCCTGCTTAAGAGACGTAAGGAGGTGAGTCCCTGTCTCATACCGAATGGGTAACTGAAAATGAGTCAAAAATGCCATGGCCAACGAATTGAAATCTTGAAATGACGCTCGGGTCAATTCAATATACCATTTAGCTGCTGAACCAGTGAGGGTCCTCTGAAAGAGGCAAAGCCAAATCGAATCATCGAGCCATGAATTTGACGAACACCATAAGTGATACGTCATCACATGAGCTTGAGGGTCCTCCCCGGCCTTCCCATCGAATTTGGGACAGTCACTAGGTATCTTAGTTGGAACTGGTGGCCACTGTGGATTGTGTAGAATGGGATCATTCGTTAACTTCAACACATCGGGCAGTTCCAACGTCGCTAGAAATGGTAGCTGCGGATTAAAAGACATTTGTCTCGGATACGAAGTAGAACCAGAATTCCATCTAGTTCCTGGTTGCCCCCATTGTCCTTGTCCCGATGGGCCAGGTCCAAATGGGCCTTGTCCAGAAGGATTTTGACCGTAGGGGTTATTTCCAGAACCGGGTTGCTGATTCTGCCCCCCAGCGCCCCATTGGTTACCATACTGGCCAACAGGTTGTTGATAATTTTGATAGGGATTACCCTGCGGTTGTTGGTAATTTTGGTACGGGGTATATTGATTTTGCCATTGGGGTTGCTGGTATCCGTACTGAGCCTGAGAACCAGGCGGCATTTGATGACCAGATTGGGATTGATACCCACCTGAATGCGGGGGTTGGGATTGGTACCCACCCGAATAAGGAGGTTGGGCCTGATACCCGCCTGAATAAGGAGGTTGGGATTGATACCCGCCTGAATAAGGAGGCTGGGATTGATACCCGCCCGAGTACGGAGGCTGGGATTGATACCCGCCCGAGTACGGAGGTTGGGATTGGTACCCGCCCGAGTAAGGAGGTTGGGATTGGTACTCACCTGAATACGGAGACTGGGATTGATACCCACCTGAAAGAGGATGCTGGGATTGATACCCACCTGAAAGAGGAGGTCGGGATTGGTACCCGCCTGCATGCTGAGCCGTCTGGCTAGAAGGTTGTCCCGATCGGATCTGAGACGGCCCCGTTCGCCCAGAAGGTCGAGCTTGTTGAGTAAGGGGCTGCCCTTGCGCAACCAAGGATTTTCCTTGTTTACTAGATGGTTGCTGAGGGATAGGCTGGCCTTGCTGCACGTAAAGCTGGCCCCCTTGCCCAGAAGGGTTGCCTTGCTGATTTCCGGGTTGAACTTGCTGTCCATAAGGTTGTCCCTAGATCCCATAAGGTTGCCCCGAAGGGTAGCCTTTCTGGGTACCGGGTTGTCCTTGTTGAGCGTTGGGTTGTCCCGGGTTTCCAGAAGGTTGCCCAAGATATGTGAAAGCCGAACCACTAGAGACCAAAGGTTGTCCCTAATTGGGTTGTCCTTGTGGGCCTCCCTGTTGACCTGGGTAGTTTTGGACAACATACTGCTGCCCATGATTAGGCTGCGAGTAGGGCTGTTGACCCTGGTAGGGTGGTCCTTGCTGTCCTTGTCCCTGATGGTACTGGCCGCCACCATACCCGGTGGTACCCCAAGCCACGTTCAACGGAACAGAAACCTCATCATAAGGCACTTGAGGCAAGGCCGTGTGTGTGTCAAACCTTCCGTGGGATCTTGTTTTCTTGTTTGACCAACCAACTTTAGATTTTCTCTTCACATTTGCTCGGTGATTGTTGAAAGTGTTTTGGTTGTGTTCCAAGCAATTTGCTTCCTCCTTGTTTGAATTCCTTTTTGTCTTGCTGAGCTTAGATCACATAGCTCATAAGCCTTAGTTTTTCCTTTGATTTGGAAAACTGCTTTGGTGTCTTGGGGACTTTGTTGTCTTTTCATCGAGTGATTTTATTCCTTTTGCTTGGTGTAGCTAACTAGGATAAGCTTATCTCCAAGAAAGGTGGCTCATATGACGAACAAACATGCCATAGAAGGGAGGGTGACATTCACAAGACCAACAACCAGGTCTGGAGTCATCTGGAAGGCTGGCTGTTAGAACAAACTCACCCAAACAGGATAACGCGGGTGTATAACCAGACTAGCGCGCTGACATCGCATCTCAATAACGGAGGAGGTCTAGTCAGCGCAACTTAATACAAACAGAGGATGTGCTGGCTATGAAATTTGATCAGCGTGGGAAACCCGTGTGCTTCCGCGCTGGCAGCGCACCAATTGCACTATCATCCGCCAGTCAGTGCAGTTATTTCAATAACAGTCGCGATGATCAAATAAACTTTGGCAAAGAGGGTTATTTGGCCATTTCAGAGAGCATGAGCATGATGAATTGATTTCATGACACAGTAGGGAGACTGACAAGGAGACAGTGACAAATTACTGTGTAACACCTCTCATACACCTTCCTTGACTCACTGCATCAGTCACACCCTTGCTGCTGACAGAGTTATGCTACTTTCCTCTATGCGACCCCACGATCAAGGAATTACTTTATGACCCACTACTGGGACTCCTGCACCAAACGGTCTGAGGTCTAATTGGGAATTCTTATTGGGGAGATCCCCTTGACATGTTGGTGGGTCCAACACCATCAACAAGCACTGAAGTTGACACATTTTACATTATGGAGCCCTTCCTAAAGTAAAGAAGTTGGTTTGTGGGATGCCTAATGTTCAAGCTAGTCATGATGGAGTATGTATGGAATGTGCTAGTGGAAAGAAGACAAGGGGACCATTCCCCTCCAACAAAAACATGACTAATGATATTCTACAACTCATCCACTTTGACCTATGTGGACCCATGTCTGTGCACTCACTTGGTGGCTACCTCTATTATATTTTCTTCATTGATGAATTCCCTAGGAAAACATGGATATACTATTTGAAGCATAAGGACGAAGCATTTGATATGTTTAAGGACTTCAAGGCACTGATAGAAAATAAAACAAGGAAGAGAATGAAAGTTTTCAGGTTGACAATGGGGGAGAATATACCTCAAATGATTTCATTGGCTTTTGCAAGGAGGATGGAATCAAGAAAGTGAAAATTATACCGTATAATCCCAAGAAGAACGATGTGGCTGAAAGAAAGAACATGTCTATCATGGAAGCTGCCCAAGCCATGTTACGTGATCAAAAGTTGCCAAAGTTCTTGTGGGGAGAAGCTACAAATACAATGGTTGATCTTCAAAACAAGGTTCCTGATCAATAATTGGATAACAAAACTCTTGAAGAAGTGTTTGTAGGTGTGAAGCATGATATAGACCGTCCAAGGATATTTGGTTGCCTCATGTACTTTCATGTGCTGAAGGACAAGAGGAGCAAGCTGGAAGCCATAGAAAAGAAAGGTATGTTTGTTGGATATTGTGAAAAGTCTAAAGCCTTTAGCATATATATATATATATATATATATGGCCAAAGGAAAATCGAGTTAAGTAGGGATGTAACCTTTGATGAAGATGCTTCCCTTGTAAAAGAAAGGGGCCGTCCTTTGCCTCCTCCTGTTGAGAAGAAAGATGATGATATGGACCTACTAGAAGGTTCTTTTGTGCTAGAATTTGAGAATGATATTGTTGATGATTCTATGGATCCTATGGACCCCTTGGATGCCCCTCCAAGTGATCCCCTTGCCAAGAAGAGGCCTCTTTGGCTTTGTGATATATTATAGGATGCTGAGAGACATGCCACTAGTAGAGGAACCTTTAGAGAAAGAAAGAAGCCATGCCAATACCAGGGATACATTGTAGCTATGAGCTCCATCATACATGCTGCACCTCCCACCTTTGAAGAAGTTGTGAAAGAGAAGGTTTGGAAGGATGCCATGGCCGAATAATATAAGTCTATTATGAAAAATGATATATGAGATATTGTAATGATAACTAAAGGAAATTTGTAATGACCCTAAAATTATACAAGATTAAACATGCAGTTGATGGAAGCATTGAGAAGTATGAAGCAAGGTTCATGGCTAGAGGTTTCTCCCAAAAACAGGGATAAGACTATGATGCCATCTTTGCACCAATTTCCCGATACACTAATATCTGTTCTATTGTTTCCCTTGCTGCTAGTCAAGGATGGACACTTCATCAGATGGATGTGAACACTGTGTTTCTTCATGGCATACTATAGGAAGAAGTATATGTTCAGCAGCCTCAGGGATTTAAATTGAAGGACTTGAAAACTCATGTTTTTAGGTTGAAAAAGCTTTATATGGCTTGAAGCAAGCTCCCAGACTCTAGTATGCCCACATTGATAGTTACATGGTGAAGCTTTGGTTCACGAGAAGTAATGCTGACCCAAACCTCTACTTCAAATTTGTCCAAGGTATGCCTTTGATTTTGGTTTTATATGTTGATGATTTTTTCTTGACATGTAGTGAGCCCTTGATGCTTGAGTGTAAGAGGGTATTGGCCTTTGAGTTTGAAATGAAGGATATTAGTTTGATGCATTACTTCATGGGATTGGAAGTGTGGAGAAGTCAGTGATATTTTCCTTTATCAAGGAAAATATGTCGTGAAATTATTGGAAAGATTTGGAATGTGCTGTGCTGTACAACAACCCCCCATTTCATAAAATTTTTCTTTTTAACTATAATATGAAATGGGTCCCTTTTATAGATGTGTGAATAAAATTGGTATCAACTCATCCTTCATCAAAAGGTCCGAAAGAAACAATACATTATAAACCTTTTGAACAAATATAAATCGGTCTTATGAAATAAATATATAATTATTTATTATTGCGATAAAGCGATCACAATATCGCATATCGCAACAACAAGGGATGCATAACGCAAAGACCCATTAGTTTACCTCGATCTGAAAAGTGAGTAAGTATCGGATATCAGGAAAGGAAAGCAAGTGTAACAAAAGGCCCTCCCACTTTTCTCCGATGCGATATCGCTATCGGCAATCGGGGAATGTAGCGCACACACGTTAAAGACACCTTTAAAAAACTCCTGATGCGATAAGGTGTATCGCCATCGGAGATCGGGGATTTTGCAATGACACAAATATTATTACCCAAGCATTTCTCCGATTCCGATTTCGATAAAGCTAAGCGCGAATTTCAAAATAGATCAAAAAGGCTTGCATATATTATTTTAGATTATTATTAAAAGCCTTCCCGTTCCCGATAGCGATTCACTCGTTATTATCCGCCAAAAACTCAAGCCATGCATGAATGAATCATTCGGCGAATAAACGATATGATGGGTATTTAAAATGATTGACAGGTTAAAGTGGCCAATTAATGGAGTAGTTATGCCAAGATCTCCCCTGAGATTGTATCTGTGGCAATATTATTTTAATCCCTCATTATTCATTAATTGATATAACTCTTTCATATTGGCTCGCACCACCTATTCTCTGCATTACGTTCATTTTATTCCCTGCACAGAGCTCCGCCGAAGCAACAAATTCAAGCCAAATGGGGGAGAAATCTAAGATATTCGCAGCAGCATCAGCTCCCACAGTAATGGGGAAATCTACCGCTGATCCAGGACCAAGCAAGAAAGGATTGATTTCAGACACTACATGTCTTGGCCTCAACAACACAAGCTGGCAAAGCATCTATAATCTAATTGAAGCTGAAGAGCCTGAAACGGTATCGGTGCAAGTTACTGTAGATTCAACTAGAAAGTCAGAGGTTTCCCTAAAGGATTTAGCTGACTCCTATCTACATCGAATAGCAGCTCGAGAGAAAATTCTTCCGTATACAGATGTAGTGTGATGGGTAGTAGAGGAAATCCCTGTTATGAATAGAACATTCTGCACAGTCGACGGGAAAGTCTTTGGCTCGTTCCAACCTGATGATTTGAGAAAAATGTATCACTTGCTTGAACCACAAAAGAAATACATTAAAACATTTCTGGAGAAGTTCACAAGTGAGAATGAAACTGAATCAACCCCTATTCGGGAATGGAGACAGAACCCCGCACGACACAAACATGAATCTTCAGGTAAGTACTCTATCGATTCATTATGTTCTCCTTACTGTTACGCCACAACAATTATGTGTAGGATTTGGGGATTACATGATTCTGTAAAATTCATGATTGAAATAGTTCCTCTAATGGAGGTGACAGTCAATAGTGAGATAATGGATTGGGGAAATATATTTTCAGATAAGTTAGCCACTGCTATTCTTGAGTTTAGAAATAAAACTCGCGTGACCGATAGGTCTATTCCTCCGTTTTATTTTAGTGCTTATATTTTAGATACTCTTTATTTCAACTCTGAATTTCCTATGCTGGGGTGGAGATGGACTCCACAAGACCCCATGTCGATTCAGATTTATCACCAGAAGCTGTGGAAAGCACACTATAAGGACCACCTGTATCAAATTTGTAATGGTTTTATGTTTCCCATTTACTGTGCCATTTTTGATAAACCTGCCCCGAAGATTTCTTCACAAGAAGAGATTGACCTAACCGCTCTAGGAAACTGGTTCGGGAAGGATAAATTCACATACATAAGGGTTTTTAGTAGCCTTGCCAGGCCTCATGTCCTTCCTCTGTACATACCCGACAAGCTGTTGGCCCGAGAATTAGCCTATCAAATTACGTCTGCAGGAGCAACCAAAACTCTGAGGACTTCAGAAAAGCAGGTTTGGCCTAATTTTCCTCTAAGATGTGGTGTTTATACTTTGCACAACTATAAGCATGCAGAAAAGGAAGTAGAGAAAATAAACATGCTAAACCTTGCCACTATTCCTAATAGGCGATTTGACCCAAGGAAATTCGTCTACAATGTGCTTGAACAGGCCAAACTCACAAAGTTTGATCATAAGGAAGACGATTTTGATGACTTATTTTCTTTGGCAGAGTCATTATTCCAAGTCCAAGCATTGGCTAAAATGAGATATAACGATGAAGGGCTAGTAGAATTCAATAAACTCAGAGAACAGAGGTTGCAAACTCTACCTCTGGATTTACTAGCTACTGCCCCGACAACACAATCAAGCGATCCTGAACAGAAACTCATCGACAAATCTCCTGCTGCATCAAAGATTCTTGAGAAAGAACAAGAGAAAGAGCACGAGGAAGAGCAGAAAAAGGAGCAAGATAAGGGCAACGAAAATGTCAATGTAGATACCCAGATTGATCCAAAACTACTCCAAGAATGGCAACAATTTGAATCCATCATAAGAAATCTGGAAGGTCCAAAAAGTGCCGATACATCCAAAGCAACAGATACATAGGATACAATGTCGACAAAGGTTCCGAATGAAGGAACCAACGGCCTACCCCCTAGTACATATTTATAAATAATTCCAAAAGATCCCTCTGATCAAATCATTTTGTAGGTGGAGGACATACCTCCATTAGATATCTTTTACAGTCCAAAACACAGGGCTGTAGTGAAATGACAGCGGAAAAGGAGAAGACTTGATCAACCTTCCCTGTTTCCAGAACAAACAGAGACAACCAATGTAGTTGGAAGAAAGAGGAGTTTGATCCTTCCGATCACCTAATGAATATTTTCCAGTATGCTGGAGCTTATTCGGTAGCCACCATGGACAAGGCATCAGAAGTGAGTAATCTACTAAAAGAAAAAGACCAGGCAATTATTTTGTTGCAAACACAACTGTTTGAAGAAAGTTGAATAGTTGGAACAACAATTATCAACACAACAACAATTAAATAATCAAGTGAATAAGCAATTGCTTGAAGAAAAACAAAGAATAGACTCAAGCGCAATTCAAAAGCAGAAAGAATTATCAAAAGCATTGGAAAAGTTAAAGACGATGAATGAACTAATGGTGAAAATGAAAGATGAGCAAATCACTCAGCTATCACTTCAAATAGAGAAGTTCAAGAGTCTTCCACAACCTGTCGATTTTAGGACAGAAGCGCTACAAATTAATAAGGCATTGGTGACACAAATAAGAATGTTATGTCATAATATTTCTCAGGTTGAGCCCCTTTGTGATATAACAACATCAATAATCGATAAATCAGTTGATTCTAGACAGGATTTAGAGTAGGCCAACGAGAGCCTGACAAATTTTCTTTCTTGGCAAGACACTAGTGAGGGATAGGCAGCAAATCTACCCAAAATCCTAGAATCACATAAGGAAATCCTATTTTTAGAATGACAGTCACAACTGATGAAGGCAGAGAGAGAAGTTTCTAGATGTAGATTATCTACAAGTAACTTAATTGAGTTAATAAATAACACTCTCTATCTGTCTAATATGATTTCACAATGTACCCCAGGTAAATTGCTATCAGCTAAGACATTGGAGCAAGCATGCAATCAGGAGTTGGAGAAGAATGGAAGGTTAATCACAGGCATTCAAAGTTTAACTTGGGACACCTATTGGTTGTTCTTAGTAAAACCATACAACCATACAGCCAGAGAGCCGCCCTCAAGTGTCTAACATATGCAATCGGTTGTATCATTCCTGAGATACACGATGCCACATACTCGGCTCAGCTCCATTCTTGTCTCAGTCGCCCTCCAGAATCGGAACAGATGCTTGTAATCTGCCAACTCGGATGAAAGGGAGAACAGCTGAAGTGATGAATCATGCTACTGACTACCAACAAACTTGTTGTGGAGAAGATATTCAAGATCCAGTTGTACCAATTAAATAGCATTTTATTTTTTGTAGTTAGTTAGTTTAATTAGTATTTATAGATCCTTTCATGCATTTAGAAAGGGTCCTCAGTTTTTGTATAAGACTCAAACCTAGAAGTTGTACTATTGTACTTCCGGTATATGTTTATAAAGACTGGGCCATTATTCCAAATTTTAGCGAAGAAGCTTTTATGTGGATGTGCACTATTGCCTTGATATGAAAGTATCTCTGAGTTGAAAAAAGGAATTCGAATTGTGATTGATATCGGGAATGACTTATAGCATATATGGTACTACTATCTATGATCTAGTTTCATTCTTTTATGTGAATCATTATTTGATTACTCTTGCTATCATTGAATATATGTATGTGTTTTCAACAGCATTCCTTATATTTTTCACTATTGGATGTTTAAGGGATGTTATTCTTTTAGTCATATATGTATCAGTGATATATAAAGGATAAGTGTAACAATGTTTTATTGACTACTTTGTTCAACTATTTGAACAAAGTAATTATTATATGAATGAATGTCTTTGTTTATCAAATAGAGTCATCTATATGCTTATTTGTGAATAGAGATTATCAAACGTTGCACTTAGAAATAGAAATTTCCCGGGATAGAATAGTTATTCATATTTTTATTTTTTAGATTAAATCATTCATCCATTACCATTTTATTAGAAAACCACTCATTTATCCAACCCCTTTTTATTCATCATTGGGAAACTGGTCCTATTACTTCCATTCGGAGCCACCACACCAAACAAAAAAGGAGCTGCATTAAGGTCCGAACCGGGTGGTTTTCCCAATGTTGTTGCAGCGATTTTCGAGGCATAAACACCTCCTTGATGTCATAGGCTGCCATTAGTCTATGTTGTTTGGATTGTGTCATCTTAATAAATTGATCATATAACTCAATTCTTAGTGACTCATTAAGAGCCTTAATCTCCATGAATGATTGTTTGATGTCTGATGGTTTCTTGGCTTGTGACCTTGAGGAGGAGACTTCCATTCCATGTTGCCTTTCCCTTTCTTGTCTGTGGGAGCTAGCGGAAGTCTATTGGCTGATGGCCCTCTCTCCTCTTGTGCTTTCAGTGATGTCTTCTTCAATTTCCTCTTCGGGAGGATCTACCCTTTGCCTCTTGGCCTCTTGCTGCCTTGTTGACCCACTTGCAGGCGTGGTCTCTTCTCGGTCCATTTTCTTACTTCTCTCCTCAAGAAGAAGAGTCTGAAATGATGGTACCTCTGGTGCTTGTGTCTGTAGTGAAGGGGCTTGCCCTTGACTATGTTCTTTTGAGGTAGTAGGTTGTTCTTCCATTGTTTCTTGTTCTGCAACTACCAACTCCTTGCCCTTTGTTGTCCCTATTGTTGGTGTAGTCCTTTCCTGGACAACCTGTTGTGCAGTTGTGGTATTTGATGAGCTTTCCCCGGTTTGTTGTGGTTTTTTGAAAGACACCTGACCAAAAGAATCTAAGTCAAGAGTTTTTTCCAAATATTTCATGGTTTGTTCCATTTTCTCTTCCTCAATTAAGTCTTCAACTAGTGTGCCCTCCACCCACTCATCTTGGTTGGCAAACTTTTCTATTTCAGGGATGTTGCAATGTTCATAAGGTGCCAGCCTATATTTTACCCTTCTTGCATTGATGAAGCCATATGGGTCATAGGGTACCCACCAAAAGCTTCTCTTGAGTCTGAATGTTTGACCTAATATTTCATCAGCATCCTTCCATCCCTCTTTCTTGTTCATGACAAAGGGACCTAACTGGTATCTGATTTTCAATCGGGCCTTTTTCTTTGTGCTATGGAAGTGACTCAAATCTGAATTGATGAATTACCTGAAATATTCCAAGGAAAACAGTCTCATTGGCACATATTTGGGCAACCTATAGGGGCATAGCTCACAGCCATATATCCTCAGAATAGTGTGATTCTGGTAGAAGTAGCAGACATTTATTTTATAGTTTTTGGAGAGCTGTAGTATCTTTTGCATATCATGTGTCAGTCTAGGAGGAGGATTTCTCATCAAGAGAGAAGATACTGGGTATACAAATAAATCAACAAACTCACAATAAGAGTAGGGACAGCTGCAAACATCATGAAAGATTGGGGTCCAAAAAATCACAGACCTCCTTTCCCCTTTATGGTCCAATTTTCTAATGGGGAATTGGAAGATATATGGTTGGTAATATAAGAATAGATGATAGATATTGGATGAGTATTTAAAGATTTCCTCCCTATCCAACCTCAACAATTGGTCATGTATCTTGTTGGCAATAAACTTGGCATAGTTGTACTTGACAGCAGGGGGTTGCCCTATGGTAAAGATAGACATAATAACCATTATGGTTTCATCAATATGCTCACTTGTCTTGAACCCCAACACAAAAGATATCATATCAACAACTAATCTACCCATTTCAATGAAAGAGGAATAGTGAAAAGGAGGTGGCTCCTTAGGCTGGCGATCTGCCCTCATGAACACCTTGGAAATTCTGGTTATCTCTAAGCTAGAGAGTTTGGGACCTTCATCCAGCAAGTACTTCATGGTAAGAGGAAATTGGAGGTGGGTTGGTTTGAAATTCAGCATCTGATTTATAGAGTTATGAGTAATATGAAAAAGGGTATTCCCAGATGGACTCTTAACTGCCTTGTTTGTTGGCTCATAGTTCTCACAACAGAGGTGAATGATCTCAGGGAATATATTCATAGAGGGGAGGTAGTATCTGGGTAGATTTGATTCCCAAATGACATAGACATCATCTTGATTTAAGTAACTATTTATGAGCTCACAAACTGCTTGAAGATGGTTTTGGTAGCCTACTAGGTCTTGGATTAGATAGTCTTTATCAGCCAAGGGCAGATGTTCCAACTCTTTTTGGGGTGCATTAAGGGGAGTGATGTTCAAGGCCATTGGACCTTCCATGGCTAAGCTCTGTTGCCTTTAAAATTGGAATTTTTGACTCTGTGCAGGAAAAATCGGAAGAACGATGGCTCTGTGGATTTCTCCGAGATTTTCACCGTTGAAACTAGTTTGTTGGCTTCAATTTAGCTCTGTGGATTGAAGTCAACTGGAGAAACAGGAGCTATGGGCTTCTATTGTGGACAAAAGGCAGCTTTCGAGGTTTCTCAGAGAGTTTGCAAGGCCGAACAAGCTCAATTTTAGCTGACTTTGTGATTTTGTGGTGAATTTAGCAAGACAAAGGTTCTGGGATAGTGGTGGCACTGCCCAATCTCCGCAGTTAAGCTTCCTATACCAATAGGTTTCATGTTTCATGATTGACTGGGGAAGTGCCAAAAATGTTCATTTTTTTCATGCTGCAAAGGTTCCATATTTTGATGAATTTTCACTATGTATAGGTGGTTAACTCTTGCCACAGTTGATGATTAGCCAGACAGCCTAATCCTGGCTAGATCATGTTTGAATTTACTTGTCTTAGAATAGAGAATAAAGGTCCGCACAAACAGTTTAAGCTTAGCAAGCAAGTAGTTAGGTAGAGAGGCAAAGGGTCTCAACAGCTTAATCTGAGCCCTGGAAGAAATAAGGGTAGACTTAGATAGGAGGGCAGCTAAAAGAAAAGGAAGAATTAGAGTCTGCTAGTTCAAGTGCACCCAATGAAAATGAAGAGAAAATGATAGGCTTACTAGGTTGGGTAGGCAGTTTTGATGGTATAGAAGCATGGTTTGTGAGCAATTTTCTCCTTTCGAACAAGTTGCCATCTCATAAAATCATAAGGTACCATGGCAAGGTGGCTACAAAACAAATGGAGCATGACTAATCCCCCTCCCCATTTTCCCAAGAAACACTTACTAACATTCCCCCCAAGGGAAATGAGATCTGCTCATTACCTTTAGACCACTTCATCTCATAGAAAGCTAAGTGAAAATGTGTTTTCACCTAGGCAAAACAAGCCACATTTCTTGTGTAAAAAGTCTGTATTCCATTTTTCCAAAGTTTACTAAACTTCACCACTTGTCACCCTTTCATTCCCCCCCTTTTTTTTAAGTTTTCACTCTATAAAACTTAGCCTAAACCATACAAACCCATCCCACATAATCATATTAAGCTACTAACCTTATTATATAGCTCCTATGTACATTCCCCTCCCTTACTATGTATAAAAACACAAAAATCCCTAAAAAAATTTAATACCTCGACCCTTGGCTAACTATAGCCATATTTTAAATTTTCTAGGGAGTTATTGGTCCACCAGGGGCCAATAACAACCCTCCATGTGCCCATCAGGACTTGTTTGGCCTCTGGCTAAATAAAATAGTCAAAACCCGCATTTTTTCCCCCAAAAACCCACTTTTCCAAAGTCCGAAAATACACCAAAAACATTACAATCCACAAAAAATTAAAGTGGGTCCCCCGCTGCTAACCTACTGCCACCTCCATCAGCCGCCAACCGTCCGATCGGCGCTCCCAGATCCAAGGGTGGTTGGCAATTTCGGAAGCCCTAACATACCGAACGTTAGCGTCCGGGGGATGGGCGGTATTTCTGCCATACCGAGGATGCGTTTCAAGCGCCCGGTGTCTTCAGAGCCCCCTCCCCCGAAACCACTTCCCCCCAAAAGCGGTGCGGGGAATACCACTTACCACCCGCCTACCTCCATGCTGATGTCATTCCCACGTCACCTGATGACGCCACCCGCCATGTCAGCCGCCACGTCATATGCCACATCACCTGCCATGTCAGCATCTGTACCCCACTACACGACAAAATGACGTCATGCTAATGTCATCAGAAAAAAGCACCCCAAACCCACCAAAGTCAAAATTTCGGGTAAAAAGGGATGAAAACATTGTTTTTTACCATTTACCTTAGTTTTCTCCAAGCGGCCTGTGCATGCGAATTTACATGCAAAAGACTATTTTCGCCATTCAAGTCCGCCAACCAGCAATTTTATTACATAGCTCGGCCCCTCGGCCCACCTAGTCACCTGCAAATCGTCCATTCCACCGAGAAAATAGGTATTTACCACCAATTCCGCCCGACCCTGTTTTTATTGGATTTCATTATAAAATTGCCCACAGCACCTACAAATTTGAAAAAGAAACACTGTATTACTGCCCAAACTATCCCAGAACCTCTGTCTTGGTAAATTCATCTCAAAATCACACAGTGAGCTAAAATTGAGCTCGTTCGGCCTTGCAAACTCTCCAAGAAACCCCGAAAGTTGCCTTTTGCCCAAAATAGAAGCCCATAGCTCCTGTTTCTCTAGCTGACTTCAATCCACAGAGCTAAATTGAAGCCAACAAGCCAGTTTCAATGGTGAAAATCCCGGAGAAATCCACAGAGCCATCGTTCTGCCGATTTTGCCTGCACATAGTCAAAAATTCCAATTTTAAAGGCAACAGAGCTTAGCCATGGAAGGTCTAGTGGCCTTGAACATCACTCCCCTTAATGCACCCCACAAAGAGTTGGAACATCTGCCCTTGGCTGATAGACACTATCTAATCCAAGACCTAGTAGGCTACCAAAACCATCTTCAAGCAGTCTGTGAGCTCATAAATAGTTACTTAAATCAAGATGATGTCTATGGAATTTGGGAATCAAATCTACCCAGATACTACCTCCCCTCTGTGAATATATTCCCTGAGATCATTCACTTCTGTTGTGAGAACTATGAGCCAACAAACAGGGCAGTTAAGAGTCCATCTAGGACTACCCTTTTTCATATTACTCCTAACTCTATAAATCAGATGCTGAATTTCAAACCAACCCACCTCCAGTTTCCTCTTACCATGAAGTACTTGCTAGATGAAGGTCCCAAACTCTCCAGCTCAGAGATAACCAGAATTTCCAAAGTGTTCATGAGGGCAGATCGCTAGCCTAAGGAGCCACCTCCTTTTCACTATGCCTCTTTCACTGAAATGGGTAGATTAGTTGTTGATATGATATCTTTTGTGTTGGGGTTCAAGAAAAGTGAGCATATTGATGAAACCATACTGGTTATGATGTCTATCTTTACCCCAGGGCAACCCCCTACTGTCAAGTACAACTATGTCAAGTTTGTTGACAACAAGATACATGACCAATTGTTGAGGCTGGATAGGGAGGAAATCTTTAAATACTCATCCTATATCTATCATCTATTCTTATATCACCAGCCAGATATCTTCCAATTCCCCATTAGAAAATTGGACCATAAAGGGGAAAGGAGGTCTGTGATTTTTTGGACCCCAATCTTTCATGATGTTCGCAGCTCTCCCTACTCTTATTGTGAGTTTGTTGATTTATTTGTATACCAATTCTCTTCTCTCTTGATGAGAAATCCTCCTCCTAGACTGACACATGATATGCAAAAGATACTACAGCTCTCCAAAAACTATAAAATAAGTGTCTGCTACTTCTACCAGAATCACACTATTCTGAGGATATATGGCTGTGAGCTATGCCCCTATAGGTTGCCCAGATATGTGCCAATGAGACTGCTTGCCTTGGAATATTTCAGGCAATTCATCAATTCAGATATGAGTCACTTCCATAGCACAAAGAAAAAGGCCCGATTGAAACTCAGAGACCAGTTAGGCCCCTTTGTCATGAACAAGAAAGAGGGATGGAAGGATGTTGATGAAATATTGGGTCAAACATTCAGACTCAAGAGAAGCTTTTGGTGGGTACCCCTATGACCCATATGGCTTCATCAATGCAAGAAGGGTAAAATATAGGCTGGCACCTTATGAACATTGCAACATCCCTGACATAGAAAAGTTTGCCAACCAAGATGAGTGGGTGGAGGGCACACTAGTTGAAGAGTTAACTGAGGAAGAGAAAATGGAACAAACCATGAAAGATTTGGAAAAAAATCTTGACTTAGATTCTTTTGGGTAGGTGTCTTTCAAAAATCCACAGCAAACCGGGGAAAGCTCATCAACTGCCACAACTGCACAAGAGGTTGCCCAGGAAAGGACTACACCAACAACAGGGATAGCAAAGGGAAAGGAGTTGGTAGTTGCAGAACAAGAAACAATGGAAGAACAACCTACTACCTCAAAAGAACACAGTCAATGGTAAGCTTCACTATAGACACAAGCACCAGAGGTACCAGCACTGTAGACTCCTCTTCCTGAGGAGAGAAGTAAGAAAAGGGACCGAGAAGAGACCACACCTGCAAGTGGGTCAACAGGGCAGCAAGAGGCCAAGAGGAAAAGGGTAGATCCTCCTGAAGAGGAAATTGAAGAAGACGTCACTGAAAGCACAAGAGGAGAGAGGGCCATCAGCCAACAGACTTCCGCTAGCTTCCACAGACAAGAAAGGGAAAGGCAGCATGGAATGGAAGTCTCCTCCTCAAGGTCACAAGCCAATAAACCATCAGACATCAAACAGTCATTCATGGAGATTAAGGCTCAAAATGATTCACTAAGAATTTAGTTATATGATCAATTTCCTAAGATGACACCCTCCAAATAGCATATACTAATGGCAACCTATGACATCAAGGAGGAGAAAATGATTTTAAGTCATTTCAAGCCCAAGGTTCAGCAGCCACAATCTGCAATTGACTACATAAGTACCAATCTAGAGGTCCTTGCCAAAGACATACGCCCAATGGACCAAATAGAATTGCACAAACAAACGGGTGTAATGGTCTATGCTACACTGGCAAACAAAGGAATGTTGGCCCACCAATTAAAAGAGTCATTGAGTAATAATTCTGCTCAATTGGATTTAGAGAAGATCTCTTCTCTAGCCAAAGACAACCGAATAAAGACTCTGGAAGAAATAATTGTTGAGTTGGGACATGATCCCAAGGATGCCAAGGGCATCAAAGCATTGATCAAAAAGAAGGAGGAACATATTGTTGCCCTTAGAAAGCAATTGAAGCTGCCTGTCACCATGCATCCACAAAAAATAGAACTAGCACAAGAAAAAGTAGAAGAGGATGTCATGGATTTATTGATGAGAATGAATCAAAGGCTAATGCAGACAGAGCAAGAGTTGGAGAAAGCATTGCAAACTAAGCAGGGGGATTCGACCTCCCAGCCACCCAAAACAGCGCCAACAATTGTCTCTGCTCCCCCCACAGACACAACAGCAAACCCTCCCATTGAGCCAGCATCAACAACGGGTACAACAACTACAGATGCTACAGCAGCAGCAACAACATAGCCTGAGACCAGCATGAGGATGGAAGAAATGATGAAGGCAGTAAAAGAGCCAGAAGCTCAAATGTCAGAGCTCAAAGAGACAAAATAAAGTCTATCCAGGCTAGAAGTGAGCTATGACAAATCAAAAATAACAGTGGCAGAGAAGACCAGAGAGGTGAAAGCCCTAGAGAACAAGGTGAAATCACTGGAAAAGGATCTCACCTTGCATAAACCTCTGGCAGACATTAAAATGATTTTGTGGACCAAGATTGGCCAGTCCATCACTGACCAATGGCGATCGATTCAGACAATATATGAACAAATTGAATTAATAGAAAGGGCACAAGAGAAAATTCAAAGGGTCAAGGCATCATTAGGAAATATGCCTAAGTAGGCCAATAGGCTCATCCATTTTTTGAATACCAATACTAAGGAATAATTAGCAACTTTGGAGATCACTGACAGGACAGGCACAATTTTGACAATAAAGAAGGTGCTAACAATGAGAAATTTTATGCAGACCTTGGAAAGAAAGTGTCAGGAGATGCAGATGGATATTAATGCCTTCACAGAGAAATTCACAAACTTACAGCAGAAGGATCTACCCAGTTTAGTAACAAGCAATCAAAAATTGTTATCACATCAACAGTATGCTCATCGGGTGAACATGTATGTAACAAATCAGATCACTGCATCATCCAGCAGCTCAGAAGACACAGGACCTCCTTCCAGACAGAGCTTGTTTGACAAATTGGAGAATTTGTTTTTTATAGAACATGAAGTAAATCATGTTTTTGAAGTCAAGCCTAACTTTTACAGGTATACTGATGCTGATGAAATACTTGTAAAAATACAAAGACATCAATTGCCTACAAAATAGTGGTGGCAAAGTATGCTGGAAGTTTTGCGTAAGTAAATTTGGATTTTTTTGCCTATGTACACTTGGTCAAAGAGCAAGACACGTGGCAGATATGAAGGAAGGAGCTCAAGCGAGGATCAGGACACATTAATGATGAATCAAGAGCAGGTGAACAGATCAGGACAGCAACACAGGAAAGCATATCAAGGACATAACTACCAGCTGAATTCCTGGTTGAAAAGTCTAAAATATCTTGTCAGTTAAAGCAGCTAGCACAGCCACAATAACTCCTACCTTTATTTTTGCATTTATTTCTCCGACAAAGTAGCTGAAGGAAGTTATTACTCCTTATCTTATCCTCAAGATATTTTGTAAACTCTCTTTTTGTATAAATACCCCCCCAAGGAATGTATTCTGGGTTGGTGATTCTCCTATTGAACTGCGTTGTAACTCAGATATTTATTAATACAAAGGGCGTTGAAATGCATTGGTGCTAGACCTTCTAACTGTGGATTTGATGATTCTGAGCTCTGTTACAGATCTGTCTTTCTTTGGATCAATAAGTTATTCTAAATTGTGTATTTGCGTTTTCTATGTTTTGCAAATTTCATGTATGTTCCATAGTCTTAACAACAGGGAAAAAGAATAGCTTAGAACTTGTTTAAATACACTTTGTGTTCAATTCCTGCTATTATTTATGTTTTCTTCACAATTAGCATAAATAGAAATTCTTAAATGCTTCTATTTCTACTAATTCCTTCATTCTGAAAATTGTCAAGGAATTCTTCGCTGCTCCTTGAAAATATTCAAGCACCTTCCCCCTGCCACCATGATAAAGGATTCTTGACTGCCCTTTATCCCCTGGCCTACATCCCATCAATCACTAGCTCTCAATATTGTTCCAAAAATGATTATCTTGCTCTATAGCATTGCCCATCATCACAGAAACACACTCAGCAGTCCATCTTCATAGACTCCATTGCCCAATGGAATAAACTCTTTCAGACTTGCATCCTACCTCTGTGTGAAATCACCATCCAAACCCATTTAAAACAAACCTCTGCACATCATAGCTAGCATAAAAACTTCAAATAAACAAATTTAAATTATATAGAGAGAGCCCTCTCTGGATGCAATTTGGCTAGAAATTGCATCTAAAAGATTGGTTAGTGGTTACCTCGGCCGTATTCCCTTTTCTCACAAGTTTTGGGGAACAACCTGAGTGATAACAGACATGAGTTTAAAGCAAATAAATTTTAGGCTAGATATGTGTATTTGTTTGTTTGTTTGTGAAAATTTGAGTTTTAGGGTTTGTTGAACTTAGGGTTTGGAGCCACAAATAGGTCTAGGTTGTAGGAGTGCAGGAGAAAATATGAGAAGGAGCTAGATATCAGAAGCCATGGTGTAATTTGAATATTGTCAGTGTATTATAGAGGAGAAAGTGTATAAGAAACTAATGAGCATAAGTAAACATGATTTCATTAGCTTAGGAAGACATAAACATAACTATGAAAACCAGAAAACAAAGCTTGAAAAACAAGAATTTTGTATATTTCACTGTAAGGAATCCATAGAAAGAAGAGATAGCATATAGATAAATATGTTTAAACCATGAGAAAACAAATAGAATGAAGTACAAGCACCATGAACTCACTGGGCTAGAGTTCATTGAAAAGAGGTGCAACCTATCTTTGTATTAGCTGAAAAAGATGATTACATGCAAGCTTCCTTCACAAAAATTTCAACCCTCTTCTCCTCAAGAGAAATCATACATATAGACTCTCTTAGACCACTTTCCCACCTTCAAGAGTCGAATTCCTTGGTGGAGGAACTGACTCCAAGATTCTCTCAACCAACAGGTGAGAGTGAGAAGGTGAAATTCAAACACTTCATGGAGAGTTTATTTAGGAGTTTGCTTCTTTCATGAGTCCTAATAAACCTAAAAAACAACCTATGATGTACATTTATTCATGCCTACATCACCTAGATTCGAAACTAGTGCCATTACATAGGGAATCTTGACTTTGACTAAGTCAAACTAGAAACTAGAAATTTTACAGAGTGAAATTTTCCCATTAAAATATAGAAAAGTACAAAAGCGTAGTGACGACTTTGAGCTGATTTTAAGGTGCCTTCTAGGGGTCCAAATCAAAAACTGAGAGAATGATCAACTAGCGTATCAAGTTTAGTTTCTAGAACCGTTTGAATTTTTGCATTTGGACCATGATAAGGCCTCCAAATATCCATTCTCCCAAGGTCGCTCCTTGTGCACAACGTCTATCCAAAAAGGGTCTAGAATGCTAATTTTTGCCACTTTTTTGCATTTTTCTCCAAAACTAAGCCACCTTTACAAAACATGAGAAAATGGGTTTTTAGAGGATGGAAAGATATTTCCAAAAGTGTAAACCTTTTCTCAAATGGAGGCCTGAGGAAAAAGCACAGTGCCAAGGCGATGCGCTTCTGGAGCAACTCATTTTCTGAATTTAGCCAAAAAATTCTCAAAAAACTTGAAGTGCTCAGAATTTTCTCAAAATTGGATGTAAGGTGTAAAAACATGTTTTTAAACCTTCATAGATGCTTCAACAAGCATCTCCAAGTTTCCCTCGTCCTTTTGGTCTTTTTTGGCTTCCTTGAGCTTGTTTTCAACCTATTTTACCTTGACATTGGTGATCATGTTTTGAGCCTAGTAGTGGTGTGCCATATGCCTGAGAAACTGATTATCTCTATTCATATTCTTAAGGAGCTTCTCCAAGTGTTAATTCACCCTATTGAGCCAATACTCCTTGTATTGATTGACCTCAAGAGCAATTATATCCTTTAGGTCCATGTCTTCATTCAATAGGATGTGGTTTTCCTCTTCTTGCAAAGCTTTCTTTGGGCCCTTTGTTCTTGGCCTTTTCCTCTTTCCTTTCCCTAATGATCCTTCAAGCTCACTTGATTCTATGATCTCTTTGCCCTTTCCAACCTGCTGCAATAACTTGGCTTGTTATTTTTCCATGTTCAATTCCTTTGCTTTGAGTTCACTATTCTTATGTTCAAGGAATGAAATGACATATTCTTCTCTTTACATATTGATTGTGATCTCCTTGATTTGATAGTATTTATCTCTGATTGTCTATTGCATGCTTGAATTCTGATCCTCTACCTCTGAATCGACTAGTTCAAACTCATGCTCAATTGTGTCTTTATCTTTCACTATTGGTCCCTGCTTTGTCGATGAAGAAGGCTTGGCCCCTTTCTCTCCATGAGAATAAAACACATGCCTCTCCCCTCTCTGTTGGGTCCCTATAATACTAGTGATTACCCCATTACTATTGTATTTATACCCCTTATTAATATTGTTGTGCCCCTATTGCCCACATATTGTTATTGTTGTGCCCCATAGAATCCCTCTATTGTTATTTTTGTGGCTTTATATTATTATTGTTAGGTCAGCTAGATTATATTGTGACTCCTTAGACTCTTATATATAGAAAGGAGGTTTTGTCATTTGAATCATCCAAGAATTGTTC
>APFE030193308.1:0-12599 GCA_000404065.3 Pinus taeda
GAGTGATTTGTGTTGTGTGTAATTTTCCTCTCTCTTTCTATTTTTCTAATATGATATCAGAGCCTATTCTGGCTTAACTCCCTTAAGGGAGGGCCAGGAATATGTGAGGGATCCTGAGTGTTATTGTTTATGTACATATTAGTATAGATGTGTGAGAGTTTATTTTTAGTGTGCGAATTATTTTTGTGACCCTGTGTATAGATTTGTTTGTTTGTTTGCAGCTTCTTCAAGCATCATCAGATCCATCTGTTATCTTGCTATTTGTAAAGTTTTGTTTGTGCTTATCTGCCCAAAACCTGCAAAGGAGTTAAA
The DNA here is from genome assembly GCA_000404065.3 of Pinus taeda. Classification (NCBI taxonomy): domain Eukaryota; kingdom Viridiplantae; phylum Streptophyta; class Pinopsida; order Pinales; family Pinaceae; genus Pinus; species Pinus taeda. The sequence goes on from APFE030193308.1 coordinate 313, forward strand.
TTCGTGCCTGGATGATTTTTTCAAAATTGTGTGCACTATCATATTATAAATCTGCAAAATCATGCCCATGAAATGTACATGCAGTTGCCCGAATCTGGATTTGAGATCTGGATCTGAGATATGGGGTGGAGGAGTTTCAAGTGGCCAATGATATATGTCTGATCCAGGTGGATCTTTAGATACAATGGCATGGAAAAGCTCAGAACCAAAGTGCTCAGAATGAAGTCAACCCAGGACCAGAGCATAGATCTTGTTGTCCTTATTCCAACGGCGTGAATGACACTTCAATCCGAGTCCGGATGATGAAGTTATCGCAAAAAGAAGGTTGCCATGTTCCTTAAGAAAATGAGGGATCTTCCTTTGAAAAAGAATTGCATTGGAAATCATGTAGAAGGCAGACCTTAAGACCCTGAACAACGATTGTCGAAATATCGGGTCGGAGGAAGGCCATATATATATATATATATATAGGCGATATCAGAACCAGGTAGGGGCCGACTTGCGATTGCGATCGGTGATATAAAGCGATTTGATTAGTAGACCAGAACCCTGGGCCGTTGTATGAGCGGGATGCCGATGCAATCAACTGACGCCGATATTAGCGATCGGTGATCGGCGATCATCAATCCCCGTTAACAGGATTGTTGAACCCCCGATATGTCGATTGCGATATTGGGCCCAGATCCGATAAGGATATGTGTCTGATTTAATATTTTTAGAAGTCTGGGACTTAAGGGTCTGGTCGAATTTTAGTGTATTATGGGGATTTTTCGATATTATCGCTTGGAGCAATAAAAAGCTTGTGTTGGGGTTTGTTGCACCCGACGACCCTTCTACTAAAACGACCTCTATTTTATGCCAAAACAACCCCGATTTAAGCGAGATTTGTCCAAACGACCCATTATAAAAGCCTGATAGTTGGAAAAAGCAAGGGAGAGGAATTTCAGCACGTTGTTCGAGGGAGGAGAGCTTTCAGGTGGTTGATAACGCATTTTGTTTGTTTTGGACAAGTTTTAGATGTTTTTCAGCCCTCTCAATGCCATGGATGCATTAGTGCTGCCCACTTCTCCATCTGAATTCTTCTGTTCTCAACCATCTTCCAGAATGGAGGTATAAGCCTCTTTTGATGTATCAGATGATTGCATTCTCTTCTTTTTATGCCATTTAATATAAAGGCCTCCCCATTGACAGAGCAGGGCCCATAGACATGGTACAAGTTGGACGAACTCTGTTATCAAGTCTTTGTGTCTTCCTTCATGCTTTTTATGCGTTTCTTCTTCTTTTCTTTGTGTGCACATTATAATTCTGTGTTAAGCTGCAATTTTTACATGTGATTCTTTCCATACATCTATAAGCAAAAGTATCCTGGATCAAGTGGTATCAAAGCAGGGCTTTTTAGATGTGAATTGCATGTTTGTATGCTAACAAGAAACAGGCTCCAAAGAGGTGAAGGGGAACTAGAACCTTTTGATCCCGAAGTAGGGTGTGCACATCAAAGGAGAAACATGGCAGAATATGAAGCTCATATTGAAGAGGAGCGTAATTTCAAAAAGACTTTCTATTCAATGGCTGAGAATATCAGTTAGTTGGTTTTAAGGCTGGAGAAAGCAAAGGAGAGAAACCCATAAGGACAAGTTTCAATACATGGGAATGGTGGAGAAGAACCCCCTCCTTCTCCTTCCAGGAGTGAAGGTTCTCCTTCCTCTCACCACCCTAATCGTAGAAATTCAAAGGATGCATCCAAGAAACCTTTCTTTAAATTAGATGTTAAATTTGATCTTCCCATGTTTAATGGTGAAAGCAATGCAGAAAAGCTTGATACTTGGATTAGGTAGATTGAGGTCTATTGCAGGATTTAGCAGATTGTGGAGGATGAGGCAAAGATTCAGCTGGCCTCTCTACGACTGAGCAACACCGCTCTCATTTGGTGGGAGAGCAAATTGCAGTGCAGTAAGAATGTGGGCAACCTCTTTTCCTCATGGCCTGATTTTATTTCTGCGTTAAAGGAGCAGTTTTATCCCTTAGGATACAAGCAAAAAGCGTTAATGAATTGGCAGTATTTAAGGTAAGGCAAAGGTCAAGATGTTCAGAGTTTTACAGAGGAGTTTAGAAAGCAAGAACTGAATTTGGGTATTGCACTTGATACACCTAAAGTTGTAACTAAGTATATTAGCTCATTACACAGTTATATTAGACATTCATTGTTGTTGTTTGAACCAACCACTATTGACTCAGCTAGTGTAAAGGCAATTCATATTGAGAACAGAGGAAAAAATGAAAGAGATGGTCGTTCCAGAAAATCACCGTTCAAACCTCCCAATGACAAATCTGAAGCGAAATGGAAGGGAAAGGAGAAGAAAATAGCAACAGCCAAAGAAGGATAATGGCTGTATTGCAATCACTGCAAAAAGGAAGGCCACAATGATGATCACTGTTGGAAGCAGCACCCAGAAAAGCGTCCAAAGAAGTATGGAGGAAAAGGGAAGTAGAAGACAGTGGCAACGACGCAGCAAGACCTTGGATCAGATTCGGGAGATGAAGCGTTGATCACAACAGCAAGAACAAAAGGTACTCTTACACCTCATGTCAATTCTTAATCACATGAAGGCACCAGTTCTGTAAATGAGTCCCTTCCTAATGATCGAAAGAGAATTGAACTGTTTCATATCATAGTTGTTGTAAATCACACCAAAGTTGAAACTCTGTTTGACACTGGGTACCAAGCAAACTTAATTGCAGAATCCCTGGTAAAGAAACTTGGCTTAGAAACAAGACCACACCCGAAATCTTACTCGCTTGGATGGATACATGATAAAGCAAAACTGAATGTAACCAAACAGTGTAAGGTTAAATTTGTAATTGCTTCTAAGCTAGTAGATGAATTAGAACTGGATGTAATACCACTGGATATCTGTGGAATGGTGTTAGGGAGCCCATACCTATATGATAGAAAGGCAATCTTCTTTCGTCATGAAAACAAATACCAAATCACAAAAGATGGGGTAGAATATATAGTAAGGGATCATCAAAATAAAATCAATGCTAGCCTTGTAAGCACTGGACAAATGAAAAGACTGGTGAATTCCAGTAAGGGTTGCATGCTTATGGTCGTAAGGGAAAAAGAGGCAGAATTCACTGATGCTTTCTAGGGCTGCGATCAGGAACATAAACATGAATTATCTGAATTAATTTCTAATTATGATTAGTTGTTTCAGGAACTGAAGGGATTACCTTTAAAGAGGGAAATCCAACATGAAATCCATTTGCAACATGACACTCCTTTGCCAAATATTGGCATGTATAGGATGTCGACTATTGAGATGGAGGAAATCAAGAAACAAGTGCAGGAATTGCTGTACCAAGGGGTCATCAGGCCAAGCACCTCTCTGTGTGGCTCACCGATTGTTTTAGTGCCAAAGAAGGATGACACCTGGAGGATGTGAGTAGATTACCACGTGCTCAAAAAAATTACAGTGAAAAATTGCAATCCCCTTCCACGCATAGACGATTTATTAGATCAATTAAAGAATGTTGTTTATTTCACCAAGTTGGATTTGCACAATGGTTATCACCAGGTTCGAATCGCAGAGCAGGATGTATGGAAAATTGCCTTCAAGGCCAAACAAGGGTTGTTCCAATGGATGGTGATGCCATTTGGACTTTGCAACGCTCGAGCCACTTTTATGAGGGTCATGAATGATCTCTTTTGGCCTTTCATTGATGAATTTGTTCTTGTATATTTAGATGATATACTTGTCTTTAGTAAAAGTTGGGCTGAGCATGTATGTCATGTAAAGAAAGTGCTTGATGTACTGAAAAAAGAAAAACTCTTTGTAAAATTGTTAAAGTGTGAGTTCGGGAAAACCTCTTTGGGTTACCTAGGTCATATTGTTGGTCATGGTCAGTTAAAAATTGATCCCTCTAAAGTTGAAGCAATTGTAAATTGGCCTAAGCCTACTAGTGTAACTGAGGTCCGTAGCTTTTTAGGTGCAGTCCAGTATTGGAGGAGATTTATTGCTAATTTCTCTATTATTGCAGCACCTTTGCACACCTTGAAAAGTGTGAAACAAGTCTTCCAATGGGGAGGAAGACAACAGAAGTCGTTCGAAACATTGAAGGAAAAGATCAGCAACACGCCAATCTTAGCCTTACCCGATCTCCAACAGCCATTTGAGATCGAAACCGATGCCAGCGGTTATGCCATGGGAGTTGTACTGATGCAGCAAAATAAGCTAATTTGTTACCATTCTGAGAAGTTTTCTCAAGCTGTGATAAACTATCCCACTTATGAAAAGGAGCTTTATGCCTTGGTGGAGAGTGTGAAAAAGTGGAAACGCTACCTGATCAGCAAGGAGACCATCATCCATATGGATCACCAGCCCTTGCAGTACCTTCAATCATAAACCAAGTTGCAACAATCTTGTCACTTCAGGTGGATGGGTTTTCTTCAACAGTTTCATCAGGTAATAAAGTATAAGAAGGGCACTAGCAATAAAGTGGTTGATATGCTATCTCGCCCTTCTATTTCTGCTTCTATTATTTTGCATAATGCTTCATTGTCTTTTGAGAGTTATGCTGAACAATATGCTAACAATGATGACTTTAAGGGGATTTATGCAAAACTAACCCATGGTTCACAGGTGGACAACTATCACTTGCAAGGGAAACTGTTGTATCACCTTGATAAATTGTGTATTCCCACAAGGGAAAGAGTACATGTAATTCGAGAGGCCCACACCTCTCTTGTGTTTGGACACTTTGGTGTCGAAAAGACTTTATGTCATGTACAAAGATTTTATTTTTGGCCTCATATGAAAAACATTGTGACTCGCTATGTAAAGAGTTGTGTGATGTGTTCTGTTTCAAAGCCCTCTAATAGAAAACTGGGTCTCTACACACCACACCCTATTCTGATTCGTCCATGGGAAAGTGTGTCAATGGACTTTGTAGGAGGTTTGTCTTTGTCCAAAAAGAGTCACGACTATTTGTATGTTGTCCTTGATCGTTTTAGCAAGATGTGTATTCTTATGCCTTGTAAAAAGTAGATTACTACAGAGCAGACTGCTTTTCTTTTCTTTCAGCATGTTTGGGTCTATTTTGGATTACCCACATCTATTGTGTCAGATCGGGACTCTCACTTTCTTGGAGAGTTTTGGACCAGTTTGTGGAAGAGGATGGGCACCATATTGAAAAAAGCATGACATTTCATCCGCAAACTGATGGATAGACAGAGGTTGTAAATCGTACCGTGGTACACTTGTTACGAGGCTATTATGGGAAACATCCCAAGCTGTGGGATGAACATCTCCCCTATGTACAACATTCCTACAACCGAGCAGTGCATTTGTCTACGTAGTGTTCACCATTTGAGACATGCTTTGGTTACCTGGCAAAGGACCCTTTTGATATGGTCTTTGGAAGGGAAGATGGCTCCAATGGACGTAATGAAAGGGACAAAGCTTAGCAGTTCATTCAACGAATCTAATTGATTCACCAAGCAGTACAAGAATAATTGGAGAAAATTCAAGCCCATTACAAGGCTCGACGTGAAAAACACTGAGTCGACAACCAATTCCAAGTGGGCGACAAAGTGTGGTTCCACATCAGCAAGGACAGGATGAAGGGAGAAGGGAAGAAATTGCGACCCATCCGATATGGTCCATTCACCATATTGGAGAAGATTGGAAACAATGCCTTTCATCTTGATTTGCCGGTGTATATGTAGATGTACTCAATAGTGAATGTAGAGAACCTAAAGCTGTATGAACCACCCTTGATCTTGGACATAGATGAGGTTGGCACAGTTCCTACAGTCGATGATTTTGCACTATAATATCTCAATAAATTACCAGAGGACATCATCCTTGACAGAAGGACCAGGAATTCACAGCGACGAGATGTGGGATACCTTCAAGTGGGTTTTAAGGGAATGCACCCCAGCAAGGCCAAATGGATAGAGAAGGAAAAGGTGAGGGAACAATTCCCTCACTTGCTAATTGACTAATGAAAGCTTTTGGTAGTCCAAAAGCTCCTCAATGGGGAGGATTGATCTAGGTGGATCTTCAGATATAATGGCATGGAAAAGCTCAGAACCAAAGTGCTCAGAATGAAGTCAACATAGGACCAGAGCATAGATCTCGTCGTCCTGATTCCAACGATGCGAATGACACTTCAATCCGAGTCCAAATGATGAAGTTATCACGAAAAGAAGGTTGCCATGTTCCTTAAGAAAATGAGGCATTTTCCTTTAAAAAAGAATCGCATTGGAAATCATGCAGAAGGCGGACCTTAAGCCCCCCGATCAATGATTGCCGAAATATCAGGTCGGAGGAAGGCCATATATATATCGACGATATCAGAACCAGGCAGGGGCTGACTTGCGACTGCGGTCAGCGATATAAAGCGATCGGATTGGCATCGGCGATTGGAAGACCAGAACCCCGAGCCGTTGTATGAGTGAGATGCCGATGCGATCGGCTAACGCCGATATCGGCAGTCAGCAATCCCCATTAACAGGAATGTTGAACCCTCAATATGTCGATTGCGATATCGAGCACCGACCCGATAAGGAAATATGTCCAATTTAATATTTTTGAAGTCTGAGACTTAAGGATTTGGTCAGATTTTAGTGTATTACGGGGATGTTTGGATATTATTGCTTGGAACGATAAAAATCTTGTGTTGGGGTTTGTTGCACCTGTCAACCCTTCTACTAAAATGACCTCTATTCTATGCCAAAACAACCCTGATTTAAGTGGGATTTGTCCAAATGACCCATTATAAAAGCTTGATAGTTGGAAAAAGCAAGGGAGAGGAATTTCAGCACGTTTTTCGAGGGAGGAGAGCTTTCAGGTGGCTAATAGGGCATTTTGTCTGTTTTGGACAAGTTTTAGATGTTTTTTAGCCCTCTTAACACCACGAATGCATTGGTGTTGCCCACTTCTCCATCTAAATTCCTCTGTTCTTAACCATCTTCCAGAATGGAGGTATAAGCCTCTTTTGATGTATCAGATGATTGCATTCTCTTCTTTTTATGCCATTTAATATAAAGGCCTCCCAATTGACAAAGTAGGGCCTAGAGACGTAGTCTGAGTTGGACGAACTCCGTTATCAGTCTTTGTGTCTACCTTCATGCTTTTTATGCGTTTCTTCTTCTTTTCTTGTGTGCACATTATAATTTTGTGTTAAGCTGCAATTTTTACATGTGATTCTTTCCATACATCTATAAGTCAAGTATCCTAGATCAATGTCAAAAGTGTTAAAATTGGAGGCAAATCTCATTTTTTCACTTCTACGGGGTGGAGATCTCTATGTCAAATGTTTATGTTGCATTCTTGTTCCAATCTGAAATTTTGGAGTTTGCATTTTAAACATATTGAGTCTGGTCAACTCAATATGTGAGTGTAAGTTTGTTGGAATTGACCACTAACAAATGCTGCTTTGTGAAGACGTGAAAACTCCAAGACAAAGATTGAACCAAATGAACAACTTTTGACCTATGCTAAGGAGGGATGTGGCGACTTGTCAATGCCTCAATGACAATGGATAATTTGATGATTATTGAGTTTGTAGTTGTGAAATGTCTTTCTCAAGTAGTTTTTAGTTTATTTCAATTATAGTTATAAAAAGGGTTGATGGTTCTTAAAATGGAAGCCCCGGTGTCCGAAACGTCAATTCTTATGTGTCAATAAGGTCAAGTTGTTTGATCAACTTTTGAACACATTGAGTATCCATACCTCCATCTTAGTAACTGACACATAGTCGAAATCGAAATATTTGACAAATGGTGGTTGGTCCATAGGATGGTTCATTACTTGACAACTCTTACCTTAGAAGTCCCGACAAGTTGAGGTGTCAACATTGTTGATCTTGCAATGTTCATCAATGATGGTGTAGTGGCCAATCTAGGGTGCTAGATTAGACTAGATTTATTATCGACCTAGGTAAGTAAACTTCGAGGCGTGTGCCTAAAATCTATAGGCATAAAGGATTCCTAACTAAGTGCTTGTGGTGATAGGCGACAATACTTCTTTACAGAAGGTTGAGGTATGTTTCCTCTCACTTTAACACTCAGATTACCTAGATTATCTAATTGTCTCAAAGATCCATAGTATGGCTAGACTGAGATTTGAATCCCCTTATAAGGATGCTGTGCACAAAACTCTGTCTAGTTACCACTGGAGGACTCATAAAGAAATAAAAACACACTGAACTTTTAAATACATGCACAAACAGAGTTCATGGAAATGCCTTAAAACATCAAGTTGGACCAATTCTCTTACAAGACCTGATTCAATGATCTAACGAGGATATCTTTAAGCAAGCACCATGGATTCCATTTGTGAGAAATCGTAATCGAATTGACAAAATCATTTGCATGGAGATAACATTAACAATATGCGTTTTATTTAAATTCAAGAGCTATGAAAATGATATTAAGTGACATGCATTCAAAAGCAATGAAATGCGTTCTATGTAAATTTAAAAACAATGAAAATGAAAGGCACAGTATACCAATCCATGCAGGGCCCGTCCACGTTTCAATGGTACACTAGAATGAGCTCAATCAATCGACAACGTTAACGCATGAACAATGCTGGAGTGAAATCGTAATTGTATTCAAAAACTAAGAGTTGCAATGACATATATGAATTCGGTCCTTTAAAAACAATACACAGAGGTAACATAACATTGTTTATAAACAAAACGATACAGAGTTTTTATCCCCTTCCTATCTTGAGTCGAATGCACATTCATTGAAGCAGTTGTTCTTGCTTTTACAGTGGAATGATTTTCGGTCATTCTAAGATGAACCGGTTTCCCAAAAAGACAAAACGATTTCCAAAAAGACAAAATGAAGCCGGTTTAGAAACCATGGCTTTTACTGCCTTTGTAACCAAAAAGGCTGGGGTTTGACCCAGCGTTGACCGCATAAGTAGGAGCTTTTGATCTGCTGTAAAATCGATTTTTCTTCATGCTTGTACATTCAGGAGCTCGTCCTTATCCACTGCTTTGGCTTGCCTGTCATGCCATGTGTCAGATGATAAACTATTTACATGATGTGATATCTTCCTGAGACCTTTTTGTTAAAAATCCCTAATTTCTAACATAAAAACTCATAAATTAACTTTAATGCGAACTAACAACTATAACGCTATTAACTAATCAATTTCAATGGATGTAAAGAGGTCTATGGAGGGAAAAGATAGGCAATTGATGATGTTTTTAGAAGACAAAGAGGGTAATGGAATGGTACCAACATCTCCCCCAAGCTTAATGTCTTAGCATGTCCTCATGCTAAGCTTGATGTGCTGCCTCTATACTCTGTCCTTGCCTAAACCTCTGCTGCCTTCAACAATGCGTCTATGTTCTTTTTAGCTTGGGCTTCCTTCTGGGTGTGGAGCTCATGCTTCAAACTCTTGTATTTTTCCTTGATGGCTTTCTTCTAGGTATACCACTTGGTTGCCCAGTTACAAATGTCAGCCTGTTCAGTCTTGAGCTCTTTAATTTGCTCCTTGAGCTTTTCATTCTTCTGCTGGGTTTTCTTACTCTGAATTTTTAACATCTTATTCTCCTTTTTAATAACTTTTTCCAGCATGTTGGCTTCCATCAGTTCTTCCTTTAATCTTTCAATTTGCTTCTCCAACTTCCTTTGTTTCTTAACTGCAGGTGGTGACTCCTTTCCTTGCCTATTATTGCTCTCAACCTCCACTTCGGCTTCTTCTTGTCCATGCTGTGAGTGAGCGCTGCTTTCGATATCCATCGGTGCATGTGCATTGGATTCAGGTTGATATTCTTGTGACTGGGTCTTTTGTGCTCTCCTGGATCTCCTTGTATAGGTTGTGAAAATTTTGTCCTGCTCCCTTTTCTGGGCTGCTTCTCGTCTCATTTTCCTCGTCCTCACATGGCTACTGGGTGGAGGGACATCGTTTGATTTATGCACAGGAATCTCCTCATCAATGTCAAGCATGTATCCCGAGTATTCGTGTTGCTCTTGCTCTTCTTCGCTATCCTTGATTTGATTGGCAACTAGGAACTCCTTCCATGTCTTGCCCCTCCTCTGTACTTCAAATTCAACGAGAATCTTAATTAACCCGAAATGATAGAGACTCTTGTCCTCATTACAATTCTGCTTTTGAATGGTCTTCGACATCTTGGTCAAGCTTTACAAGAGGAAATATGGTAAACTCATAGTGCGCTGCCCCTTTAAATGTAGCAGGAATTTAATATGGTACAAATAAACTATACTATATCGACCCTCGCATGTAACAAAATTTTGGATGATATACACCATCTCGTCCCATGGATGTATCAACCGGCTCCTTGGGACTCCCTTCTTCCAATTAACTGATGAAACCCTTGACTTGGACATGAACTGGGTCCATGACTTCTCTTTAAACTGTTTAGTCTTGAAGTACTTCTCTCCTTCTGGGTTGATCCCTAAGGACTGTGCTATAGTGTCTTCTGAGACTCTAAATGAGAAATTACCTATCAGCGCCTTCTCCCCATTGAATGTAAAGGCAAATTGTTTAGTCACTTCCTCATTGCTTCCATTAAACTTTTCCAAGAAGAGTAGCCACTATTTCTCTCTTAAAATTTCAATGCAGTCATTGTGGTACTGAGAGCTATCAAATGTGTTTGGTTCTACTCTATTAGTCATTTTACAGAAATTTCTTGTTCTAACCCTCTTCGTTTATGCTTATTAATCGAACAAAGGTGTTTTAGTTTGTTACCTTTACTTTTCGCTCCACACACTGACCTGGTGGCGTCCTCTGTTCTTCACAACCAGCTCCTTCAATGGCTTGAGTAGTGACCGGATGACTGGCCTTAAATTGTGGCAGAGATAGAATTTTTGTAAGCCCAAACATTGTGCTTTGCTCTCGAATTTTTGTAAGCCCAAACAGTGTGCTTTGCTCTCGTAGAACTTGGCGTTCTCGGCTTCTGTTCTTCTTTGAAAATCACTACACTGAATTTCTATTATGGAAAACACTTCTACAACTGAGAATGAAATAGGATTTAACGACCGACTCGACCCAATTCAATGTAATGAAAACATAGCATACTCATAGTTTAATGACAGGGGAGTAGCTGTACTGGATCGTGCGAATACCATCATGAGAATGCCACGAGCATGTATGAAGTACTGGAGCTGTAAATAACAGATAGTCGCTTTGCATGAGTCGATTTGGTCAAGCAATCATGTCATAAGTTGGTTGATTCAAATCAATGCATGAAACCGTATAACATTTGGCTTCCCGAGAGTTCACCACCTGTCCTTTGTTTATTAGTTCTTGGTCGACTAAGGAGATGTTGGACCGAGAGCAATTTTTATGGTTGATAGGGAGTGAATAGCAAGGTTGAGAGGGTGGTGGGATAGCGGATTAGAAAGCGTGGGAAAATATGGGGATAGGCTAGAGTGTTGGAAACATGGTAGGGATTAAAAATATGATGAGAGTGGTGAATATGTGGGGAATTTTTTTATTTTTATTTTTATTTTTTTTGAAATTGATTATAGCAATTACAATCATTACATTTAAAACTAAAGCAATCTAAGAATTTAAATGTTAAAAATAGAAATGATAACAACACTTTACACTTTTATTGATTGATCAAGAGTTGAGCTGGCATGCATAGATAGGATTTCTTGTTTAGATGTGATGAATCTTTGCTGTCCATAACAGGTCCCTTTGAGATAAATTTAGATGCAACAGGTCCCTCTGAGATCTGGATAATGTTTGCACAACCTCTTCGAAATCTGGAAAAGACTATATGTGTGCAGCTTCTTTGATCTTTGATGTTTGATGGAGGCTTGGTGACAAGCAACCTTTGGATCTTTGGTTAACTTTGTTGAAGCTTTTGCTGAAGTGGCTTGGGATAGCAGTCTCTAACAGGGCCCTTTATGTTTGTTAAACAGGTCCCTCTATTGTTGGTGCTGGTGTCATGGTCTTCTGAACAGGTCCCACTGCATAGTGCTACAAACAGGTCCCTCTGATTAAAACAAAGACACAAACAACTTCTTTATTGAAATACTGAAGTGCTGAAACAAACTTCTGAGAATTTACAATGAAGAGATAAAATCTTTGAAAATTTGCAGTGAGGAGATGAGATAAGAAAACAAAAATGCAAAAATGTTGATGCTTCTCCCCCATTGAAGTTTTGACTTGTCCTCAAGTCATTATTGAAGCGATAAATTAATAGTAAACGAAAAGGACAAGGAATTTCTTACAGCCAAGAATTGGTTTTCCAGATAAGAATTCTGGGTTAGAGTGTGCCAGAATCTGGTTTTC
>APFE030193308.1:15960-34150 GCA_000404065.3 Pinus taeda
TTTTTTATTTTTTATTTTTTTTTTGAAGTGATAAAATGGAAATGAAATGAACTAAGGTAGAGATACTACAGCTGAAGGCTGCAATATCTCAACCTCCCTTTGCTGAGATACAGTTTGAAGAAAATCATCCTTAGTGACGGGCTTGTGATAGAGTTTCAACCTATGGCCATTGACAAGAAAGGAGTGACCTTCTCCATCAATGGTAATAAGCTGGACTGATCCATTCTCATGAACTTGAACTATTTCATATGGGCCCATCCAATGTGTAGTAAACTTGGCTTTATGATCTCTGAATTTAGAATCAAAGAGTAAAGCCCAATCTCCTTCTTTGAACTGTTTCTTCTTGATATGTGCATCATGCCACTGCTTCCTTTGTTTTTGCATGAGGAGTGTTGTCTCCTCTGCTTGCTGCCGCATTTCATCCAGCCGGTTCAATTGCTGAATTCTTTCTTATTGTGCTTCATTAAGATCAATTCCCAAATCTGCAGCCATCATAAAGGTATGTATTTGAAACTCAATAGGAAGCATTACCTCTTTTCCATACACCAATTGATATGGTGTAAATCCTGTAGTATTCTTCCACGTGATTCTATAAGCCCAGAGTGCATCTTTGAGGTTCTCCTCCCAGTTCTTTATGTTCATTGCTACAGTCTTAGTGATAATTCCTTCCAATGTTTTATTTGTTGATTCCACTTGGACATTGGCCTGTGGATGGTAAGGTGTACTTCTTTTGTGCTTGATTTGATATTTGGTGGTGATGTCCTTAACTAACTTTGAAGTAAACTGAGTACCTTGATCCGTTACTATCTCCCTTGGTACTCCATACCTTACAAAAATTTCTTCAAAGAGGAAATTTACCACTGTTTGTTCAGTTGCCCAGACTAGTGCTTTAGCTTCAGCCCACTTTGTCACATAATCAGTACATACTAAGATGTACCTCTTACCATTGGAAGTTGGATTGATTGGTCCTATGAAGTCTAGAGCCCATTTTTCAAATGGCTCTAGGTGTACTTGAGGTTGAAGGGGTATCTCATTTGTAGTTGTTGGCCTACCCATTCTTTGACAGCTATCACAACTCTTCACGTACTTTTTGAAATCCTTGAAAATGGATGGCCAGTAGTATCCAAGACTAAGGATCTTGAATGTTGTTCGTTTAGCTACAAAATGCCCACCGCATGGTTCATCATGGCAAGATTTTAAAATATCAATAATTTCATCATTTCTTACACATCGTCTAATAATCATATCATAACCAGTGTAAAATAAATCGCCATTAACCCGTGAGTATCAAGCACTCTGTTTGATTAGCCTCTTCTTTTCCTTTGAAGTAAAAGATGGTGGTGTTCTTCCTGTGGACAAGTAATTGGCCAAATTAGCATACCAAGGATTCACTACTGAAATTGCAAATAAATTTTCATCTGGGAAAGAATCTTCAACCGGAACAACCTCACCTTGATTTTGCAGTCTAGAAAGAAAATCTGCCACCTGATTCTCCTTACCTGGTCTATCCAACACTGTGATGTTAAATTCCTGTAACAATAACAACCATCTGGTAACTCTACCACTAGTTACTGGTTTATTCATTAAGTGCTTGATGGCAGAATGGTCAGTATGTACAAAAACCTCATAACTAGTTATATAATGTAGGAATTTATTCACAGCATGTATGACTGCAATCATTTCTTTTTCTGTGACTGTGTAGTTTAATTCTGCAGGTGTTAGATTTTTGCTAATGAAATAAATAGCATAATGACAAGATTGCTCTTTCTGGCCTAATGAGGCACCTACTGTAGTATTAGATGCATCTGTAAAGATGTGAAATGGTAGGTCCCAGTTAGGTCCTTTTAAGACTGGTGTGGTTGATAGCTTGCTTTGAGTGTTTCGAATGCTTGTTGACAATTATCATTCCAATTGAAAGGTGCATATTTGGCTAGAAGTTTAAACAAAGGTAAAGCTATGCGACTAAAATGCTCAATGAATCTTCTGTACTAGCTTGCATACCCAAGAAAACTTCTTACTTCCTTTTGAGTCTTTGGAATTGGCAAATCAACAATGATCTGAATTTTTGATGGATCAACTTTAATGCCGTGAGAAGAAATATAGTGTCCTAATACTATCCCTTCATTTAACATGATAAAACATTTTTCATTGCTTAGGGACAGATTAGCTTCAATACATCTATTCAAAACTTTTTCAAGATTTGTTAATGCATGCTCAAATGAATCACCATACACTGAAAAATCATCCATATAAACTTCAACACAATGATGAACTAAATCAGCAAAAATGGCTAATACAGCTCTCTAAAATGTAGCTGGAGCGTTGCAAAGTCCAAATGGCAAAACATTATGAGCATAGGTGCCCCAAGGACAAGTAAAATTGGTTTTGTCCTGGTCCTCTAAGGCTATCGTGATTTGGTTGTAGCCACTGAAACCATCAAGAAAAGAAAATGATGATTTCCAAGCTAGTGTGCCTAACACTTGGTCAATAAATGGGAGTGGAAAATAGTCTTAGAGGGTGGATTTGTTCAATTGTCGGTAGTCAACACAAATCCTCCACTTACCATTTTTCTTGGGGACTACGACCAATGGGGATGCTCACTGACTGTCAGAGATAGGATAGATAAAATTGACTTTTAACAGTTTTTGTAATTCTTCTCTAACAATATCCTGAAGCATGGGGTTCATTCGTCTCTGTGGTTGCCTCACCGGTTTAACGTTGCTATCTGTATAAATATGATGAGTGCATGTTTCAGGGTGAATTTCGTGCATATCGGTATAGTCCCAGGCAAATGCCTTCTGGTATTTTCTTAATAGTTGAGTCAATTTCTCTTCCTGAGATGAGTCTAGGTGATTGCCAATATTCAATGTTTTTCCTGGACTAATCTCTATGGTCTTGCTCTGTATGTTGGTGATGGATTGGATAGGGAAAATGTTGTGAAATATTGTTTGCAAAGAATGAATGGTGCATGTCTCCTGAAAATTTTGAGCTAGAAGTTCATTGGCAGCATGGTATTGATCATTCCTCAATTCCTCAGACACATCTGGTTGAGAGAAAAACAATTCTACCAAGTCATCATTATCATGTTCTTGAAAATCATAGATTTGGTTGATGCTGAAAACAGATTGAACTTCTACCTTATCATTGTATTTATCATCAAGCCATAAATTGTGTGCGACTGCTGGTGATTGTGCTGATGGGTAAAGAGTGAGTTGTTTTCTTTCAGTTCCTCGAGATGATCATATTACCCGATCGCCATCCTATGAATGCATCAACAATTGCTAACCATGGTCTACCAAGGATGATAGGGTGTCCTCCTAAATTGGATTTTGGTTGAAGAACTAAAAAGTCCACTGGATACTCCCAAGAGTCCAGTGAAACAATTATGTCCTCCAAAATCCCTTCAGGAATCACTTTAGACCTATCAGCAAGTTCTAGAACAATTGTTGTGTGATGCAAGTTTGTGAGCTAGAGGGTTTTCATGGTTTCAAGAGTCATCACATTTATGGCGGCCCCAAGATCAATTAAAGTGTTTGGAATATGTATGTTGTTAATGATTGTAGTGACTCTGGGAATACCAGGATCAACATACTTTTCCATTGAAATGGTATTTGTCATAAGGCCAGCTAAATGTCCAATAACATGAATAGTTTGTGGATCAAATCTTTTCCTAGTAGGCTTCTTAAGACACAGTTCTTTGATGGCTTTAGTATATATGGGAATGTCTTTTATGGCTTGCAGTAGCGGAATTTTGATGTAGACATTCTTTAGCTCATCTAAAACATCAAACTGTGGTATAGACATGGGAAATTTTGTTTGGACCAATCGGTCTGGAAAAGGTGGTGGTTGCAATGGTTGCATCTGTTTGTGTTTGATGTCATCGTTTGGTTTCCTGCGAATGGGGGTTTCATTTTCATTTTCTTCATTTTCTCTTTGTTTTTCAACTGATGGGGATTCTTTGTGAAGTACCTTCCCAGACCTCAAATTGATATTTTGCAAGGGTAATGTGGGATATGAGGGTCCCTCATCTACATTATAAGCTGGTCTCTCTTCTCTATTATTTGAATTTGGTACAGGTTGAGCAGGTATTTGAGTAGATCTAGGAGGTTGGGGGTTAGATGGAAGTTGTAATTGTGGTTGATTTATTGGTGGAGGAGCAGGCAATGCTTGTTGAGTGGGTTGAGATTGATGTGGGTAAACAACTTGCTGTGGAGGATATTGTTGATATGATTGAGGATATGGCGAATATGGCTGATGTTATTGTTGATATGGCTGTGAATATGGTTGGTATGGTTGAGGGTATGATGGATATTGTTGAGAGTATTGCTGGGATGGTCTCTGGTACATTCCATGAATTCTGAGCATACATTTGATCATGTGCAGGAAATTGTAAATTATGATTTGGGAACATACCTTGAGGTGAAGGTCTTGGCTGCCATGGTCTTTTTGCGCCCATAAAATAGACATTCTCCATATCTGTATTGGCTGCCACATTACAATTCTGCAAAACCTTAACTTTAGAGCAATAAAATATATCATGATTTTCAGTACAAAAGGCACAAACTTGAATATTCTCTAATGGACAATCTTTCAACGCATGCTTCTTTCGGCATTTTGGACAAAAGATAGCCATCATTTGATCTTCCTTTTCTTGTCTTTTCTTGGCTTTAAGAGTGTCAATTTGGGTCCCTAATGTACTCAACAAATCTGTTTTGAATTCCTCTAGTAAGTTTCCTATTTCAGCTCGTGTAACACTAGCTAAAGCAGATTTTGTGGCTTTGGATGATATGGTTCTTTTCCCAATTTTTGCTTTGCTCCTGGAATACTTTTCACATAGATCAGCAATTTCTTCGAAAGGTAAGGTGGAGATATCACCTTTTCCCATCAAATTAAGATCATCTAAGTATTCCTCTCGAATGCCCTTCAAGAATATGGTTCTAATGAGATCAAGAGTCATGGATCGATGTTTTGATTTTTGTAAATTGTAAGCAAATCGTTCCAAATACTCCTCTAGGCTTTCATCCTCTTGTTGATTCATCCTAAAGATATCATCTTTAGAATCCTTTGATCTACAATAAGGTTGATATTTCCTTAGAAATATTCTTCGCATGCCATCCCAATCAGTGATTGCATGCTCACCAAGTCCCATAAACCATTTTAGTGTTGATGCCTTTAATGTTGTTGGAAATAGTCTAAGCCTATGGGCATCATCTGTGTAACCATATGTTCGACATACAATGTCAAACTCAAACAAGAATGAATCTGGATCCTCTGAAGCCATGCCATAAAAGTTTGGTAACACAGAAGGAGGTATGTTTTTCATTTTGATTTCCTCATCATTGTTATCTTCAGGTTCATGGATGGGAAATTTAAAAGTTGATTCTTCCTCCTCTCCTTGATCGTGTTGTTGGTCAAGAGTGGGTCTTCTTGCTGATCCTCCTCCTTCCTCAGCGATTTTTTAAAATTCTTCTGGTGAATTGATTGTTTGTTCAGTGTCACTTGTTCCAAAGAGTTGTTCTAGAGATTGTTGAGTTATGTTTCTACTTTCTCTCTTTTTGGAAGATTCAGGGAAATGCTTCTTCTGAGATTCGTGCGCCAATAAGATTTGTCTCTCAATAAGTGTATGTCTTTGGCCTGACTTGTGTTTATCCTCTAATCTTTGTATAATGGTTTCCTCAGTTGGTGTTGTATGTTCAGTCTTTCCCACAGAGTCTCCTTATGATGATAAGTTAGTTTTTGGATGGGGGGTTTTTGTGAATCTGCCTCTACTATCTCTAGATCTAGGCATAAGCAAACATGATTTCTACAGTGATAGTAAAATCTATGGTGCTAGATTAGACTAGATTTATTATCGACCTAGGTAAGTAAACTTCGAGGCGTGTGCCTAAAATCTATAGGCATAAAGGATTCCTAACTAAGTGCTTGTGGTGATAGGCGACAGTACTTCTTTACAGAAGGTTGAGGTATGTTTCCTCTCACTTTAACACTCATATTACCTAGATTATCTAACTGTCTCAAAGATACAGACTATGGCTAGATTGAGATTTGAATCCCCTTACAAGGATGTTGCGCACAAAACTCTGTCTAGTTACCACTGGAGCACTCATAAAGAAATCAAAAACACACTGAACTTTTAAATACATGCACAAACAGAGTTCATGGAAATGCCTTAAAACATAACGTTGGACCAAGTCTCTTACAAGACCTGATTCAATGATCTAACGAGGATATCTTTAAGCAAGTAACATGGATTCCATTTGTGAGAAATCGTAATCGAATTGACAAAATCATTTGCATGGAGATAACATTAACAATATGCGTTTTATGTAAATTCAAGAGCTGTAAAAATGATATTAAGTGACATGCATTCAAAAGCAATGAAATGTGTTCTATGTAAATTTAAAAACAATGAAAATGAAAGGCACAATATACCAATCCACGCAGGGCCCGTCCACGTTTCAATGGTACACTGGAATGAGCTCAATCAATCGACAACGTTAACGCATGAACAATGCTGGAGTGAAATCGTAATTGTATTCAAAAACTAAGAGTTGCAATCACATATATGAATTCGGTCCTTTAAGAACAATACACAGAGGTAACATAACATTGTTTGTAAACAAAACGATACAGAGTTTTTATCCCCTTCCTATCTTGAGTTGAATGCACATTCATTGAAGCCATTGTTCCTGCTTTTACAGTGGAATTATTTTTGGTCATTCTAAGATGAACCGGTTTCCCAAAAAGACAAAACGATTTCCAAAAAGACAAAATGAAGCCGGTTTAGAAACCATGGCTTTTACTGCCTTTGTAACCAAAAAGGTTGGGGTTTGACCCAGCGTTGACCGCATAAGTAGGAGCTTTTGATTTGCTGTAAAATCGATTTTTCTTCATGCTTGTACATTCAGGAGCTCGTCCTTATCCACTGCTTTGGCTTGCCTGTCATGCCATGTGTCAGATGATAAACTATTTACAGGATGTGATATCTCCCTGAGACCTTTTTGTTAAAAATTCCTAATTTCTAACATAAAAACTCATAAATTAACTTTAATGCGAACTAACAACTATAATGCTATTAAATAATCAATTTCAATGAATGTAAAGAGGTCTATGGAGGGAAAAGATAGGCAATTGATGATGTTTTTAGAAGAAAAAGAGGGTAATAGAATGGTACCAACAGATGGTTAGAGGCGGTTACATTTTAAATGGAGGTCAAGTGACAACTCGAACATGTGGTGGTGAAATAGAGGCGTTTCCAAGATTCCATAGTGGATGTGAGTGCTAATGAAGACCAGTTAGACATAGATTATCCTTGTTGTAATATGTGTTTTCACTGTTTTCCATGTAAGCATTAAGGGAGGGTATTGGAAGTAATGCTTCCATGTCATGTGTTTCATGTGTATTACAAGTTGTCAATGAGTATTCTGAGGTGTTATTCTAGATGTGGTTGTTTCTCGTGTGTATGAGTTGTTGTAGTGTCATGTCCCAGTCATAGATCCACTTTCTTAGGATGTAGATTTGTCCATATTAGTCATTTGTAACCTATATATATGTAACCTCTGTGATCAATAAAAATATGACAGTGATTTGTGTTGTGTATAATTTTTCTCTCTCTTTCTATTTTTCTAATACATTATAAATTCTTCTTTCCACAAGTTGATGAAATAAAAAAATATTACAAAATCACAACTTTTTTAAACATTAAATAAAAATTTAAGAGAGGATGATTGATATATTATCTCATCTTTGCAACAAAAAATTGACGATAGCCCTAAGATTTGGGATAGAGAAATTGTCAAATTAGTTCACTCATAAGTAGGATGGAGAAAGATCAAACAAGTTTTGATAGAGTCATATCTATAGCAAAATATAGAGATAGTTTAGTTTTTGGAAAAATGAGAATTAGTTGACAATGACACAAATAAAGAAGGATTGAGGGGATTTGATTTCTATATCTATTTACACTTGCTTGCCTTCTTTTAAACTTACTACATAACCTTCTATCAACTAAGGCTAGGGAGAGAACTTGAAATCATGGTGTTGACCTTATATGGTAATAAGTAGTAACAATAAAAATAATCATCTAGTTTTCAAGTCACAACCAAGCTAGACACCAAATTGGTGTATGTGGTCTCCTTATTTGTAGAACAAGGGGTCCGGCTCCACACAATGATTTAATTGCTAAATTTTATATAAGTGTACATACTCTACGCCTTTGAATTTAAATTTATAACGTTTTTAAAAAAACACATGTTTTTAACCATTAAACCTATTCAAATTGTAAAAACCTCCATTTAAACTAATTATATATTTAAAATAAATTTTACTCAACTTTATTTTATAATATTTTAAGTAAATAAATTATAGATACTACCAAATTTAACCCTTTTGTTTACATGGAATTTTTGCTAATCCTAAATAACTTGACGGCTATAGAGGAAAGAGAAAGTTTGTTCAAAACCAAAAAAAAAAACCGGACTTATTTAATTTGAGCAATTTCATACACTCCTACATCTTAAAGGTTGGTCAATTCCTTTTGTTATCGAACTTTATATCATATTCTAATATAACTGTTCAATGGGTGAGTAAATGAGATATACTTTGTTGATAGATATTATTTTATACAATCTTATTAATAAAAAATAAATACTTTATAAATTATTGTTTTAAAAATATATATTTTATATAATTTTTTATTTTTTTAAATGTTTATAAATTTTAAAATTTAAATTTATTTATATATTTTAAAATAAATTTTAAATATATAATAATAATTTTTAAATATTATATTATAATATTTTTGATTAAAAAACATCTATTTGAATCTTCAAAATATTCATTGAAATAACAAATTTCAAAATCTCACTAAATTTTATAACATCATTTCTTAATAATAGAAAAATTAAAACATAAAACAAGTTAACTATATCTTATATTTCAATTATTTTATATAACACTTAAAAAAACCAAACCAGATGAAAATTGTTATTCCCATGGAGGGAGTTTGAGCTTTGAACTTGGCTAGTTCAAATCAGATAAAATGAAATCAAAAGTGGTTCTGGATTTTCACACTGCCGGTCTATGAATGGTCATATGCTTTTTATTTAATGAAATCTATGCTTTTATTTAATGAAAGTGGTTCTCGCACAAGAGATGGTTACAATTTTCAACAGTGCCACCTTTTGAATGGTTATCTGGCTTTATGGTTAAATTTTCAACACTGCCACCCTATGAATGGTTATTTGCCTTTATTTAATACACATGATGATAAAGAAGATCACAAAGTATCAAATTTTCTTTTGTTCGTAGTTCTCTTTCTTTGACAAGGATGTTTACTTTTTCCTCTGTTTCATGCTTTATATATATATATATATATTATTGGATATTATATATTATAAATAATAAATAATTTAATATTTAATATAATTATTATTTATTTTTACAATTGATATGAATAAAGTGTTAAATATATTATTTTAATATAGAGTTTGTTATTAATTAAAAAAGACAATTTTATTTTATTAAATATTTTAAGTAAAAATAGTTAGAGTTAGTTTAAGTAATTAGGAAAAAGAAATATTAAATCTATGGAAAGATGATATTTCATTAACAATGTTAATGGAAGAAAGCAAGGAAATAAGGGAGTTATCTTATTGGATGATGTGATTAGGACATTCTAGGATCAATGATATCACAATGTAATAAGCAAGGACAATGGAAAGGTTGGATATGTTCAAATATCTTTGCTAATCTTCAACCCCAATGGGAGATCTTCATAAATTCGTTGAAAGATTTTTCTCCAGTCGACTCCTCCAAATCTAATTAGTGCTCATGGACGGGTAGTCTAAAATAAATATATCCAGTTAAAGTTGGATACGAATTGCTTGTCAAAAAATTGTTGCATCCAACTTCATCAAAGTTGTGGGGCAAAATATGGCACATAGATGGTCTCCCCAAAATAAACATCTTTTTTTGGGCTCTAGTTCATGGAAATTTTTTGATACTAGAGAACCTAAGGAAGAAGAATATTCAGGGGCCTTCAATATGGGCCCTTTGCAAATCAGAAGAAGAAGACACCCCTCATTTATGTAGGAAATGCCCCTTTTCCTTGGTAATATGCCATAAAGCATTAGAAAAAGTCAACTCCATTGGAAGCATTCCAGATAGTTGGATGGAAATGTTTGATTTATGGAAAAATAAAATTTTGTGGATGAGGAAAACTTCATCAATGACAATGCGATGTTGAATGACTCTCCCTAAATATTTGTGTTGTTCAATTTGGCTAGTACCGAATATTGTCATTTTTAAAGGAGACAATCCTAACTAAACATGGATCGCAATTAAAGCTCTGAACCTATTATTTGAATCCATCGCCACTTGTGGATATAAACCTTCCGATTTAGAGGATATGACTTCACAAATAAGTGATTGGATCAATTTAGGCACAACCCCCTTTCATGCTGGCATATTCAATCCAAAGCTGACCACTTTCAAATAATTTTGTATAAGAATGGATTTTGAAGAATTTACAAACCAAAGATTAAAAAAGAAATATCACTCTCTATTTTTTGATGGAGCATCTAAAGGTAATCCTAAGGTGGAAGGAGTGGGAAGGGTTATCTTTCACGTCGATGACCAAAGGGAGACACAATATGCTTGCGTTGATCCAAATTTAAACAAGAATGCAACAAATTACGGATATAACCATAAATACAGAGATGCAGCAGAAATAACACTTCATTTCATTAATATCAAATATTGAAGTATGCTTACAAACAATGGAAATAAGACTAGCACAGGCGATGGTAGCTTATCTCTGAGAAGAGATGTGGCAGCTACATGCCTCTGAACTGTATTACAATTAGGTTCAAAGGCCTATTTATTATTGAGAAACAATGGAAAACCCTAAACATTGAAAAACCTAACCCCACGAGATGAAGTGCCAAACTATGGGCCCTGTTTGGGTAAATTGGTACATCAACTTCCCGGGGTCATAACTTTGGAATTCGATCTCTCTTTGATGCACATAATACCTCGTTATAAAGATCTATCCGAGGACTACAACATTCGAGCGACCATCATTTGTTTTCCTAGAAAACATCATTTAGGGCCTCAAAACGGTTCCGGAAGTTCAGGACTCGGAAAACTACCAAAAATAGTAAATTGTGCTACAAATAAGGAAACTGAAAAATTGAAAGAAACAATGGTGGAGGTCCAAGTGGAATAGGTGGGTGGTCACCAATATTCACCTGGATCATTCCTCCCCACTTAGGAAGCAATGGTCCCCATTGCGTTGAGTTCCTCCATGAGATGAGGAAACTTCTGTTGAACTTGAGTCCTTCGGTGGCCACTTGCCTAGTGAAAAGGAGTTGGCCTGCTTTGACAACATCGATATAGTTGGAATCCCTTTGCTATCACGGTTTTTCTTGATATGCTGTCCATGATAGATCACTTTGTGGTTTGTCCGTGGTGATGGATTTAACTCTGTAGGTGTGAGTTGTTTTGCAATTTATGATGTGTCCAGCAATGGTTGGAAGTATGGTTGAAGGCAGTCCACATTGAACACTAGATGCATGCCAAGGAATGGGGGAATGCTAAGCTCAAATTCATTCTCTCCCATAGCCTTGGTAATTGTGTAAGGACCATATCAAAGTGGTCTGAGTTTATGATAGGCTCCAGTAAGGCATTTCTTTTTCAAATGCAACCAGACTTTGTTGCCAACCTAAAACTTGTGTGGCACCAAATGTTGATCATGTCGCAACTTGTACTTGGCATTTGATTTCTGCAGAATGTCATGGACCTACTGACAGATGTGTTGGATGTGCTCGATGAAGTTGTTTGCCTTATTAGCTTTAGATTGGACATGAACCAAATCTTCTTGAGTAGCTACAAATGGTATGGCCACATCAATGGGACATAGTGGCTAGAATCCCAAGCCCACCTTAAAAGGGTTCTGGCGATTCGAGTTGTGGAGAGCTCGATTATTGTTGTGTTGGACATAGGGGAGGCTCTCATCCCATGTGCGTGGATCCTTTGAGTTGTACATGTGCAGAATGTGTACGATCATCCTGTTGATGACCTTTGTCTGCCATCAGTTTGGGGATGGAAAGTTGTGGACTTAGACAGCTTGGTGTACAACATTAACTAGAGATTGGACCAAAATGTACTGAGGAACTTGTTATCCCGATCTGAGATGATAGACAGTGGGATCCCAAAGTGTACCCACACTCGTTCAAAGAAAAGTTTAGGAGTGGCTTCTGTTGTGATATTCTTCTTGCAAGGCGCCATAATGGCCATCTTCGAGAATATGTAGACATCTTCCATGCTTAGTAGAAGGAAGGCTTGACATGTAATCCATAGAGATGGATTCCCAAGGTCGACTAGGGGTAGGAAATGAAGTATAGAGGCCTTTCTTATTGACAGTTGGTTTGGAAATGACATAGACAGTGCAGGATCTAATGTACATCCTGACATCCTATCGAAGATTTGGCCAATAAAAATACTTCTCCAGTACTGCCACCATTTTCTCGACCCCAAAATGCCCAATGACCCGACTGTAGTGTGCTTCCCAAATCATCTTGGCACACTCACTTGAAGGAACAAAAAGGTGTCTGGGGTGGCATAATAATGCATCATGGAGGTGAAAATCTGGAACTTGCTGACCCTCCAAGAGCATCTATTATGTGTGGCCACATTTTAGGTCGCTTTTGTAGAGAAGTGGTCAATCAGAAGTCTCGTGCCCACAAGAGTTAAGCATGGTTATTAACGCCATGACCGGTGGCCGACCAAGGCAGTCTGCAACATTATTGGTGTTTCCCTTCTTGTACTTTATATTCAAATGGAACTGTTGCAAGTATGTGGACCCCTTCTAATGGAGATCATTCTACAACTGCCCTTGTGTTTGTATGAACTATAGGGTCAGTGGTCTATGTGGACGACCTTTTCCTTCCTTAAAATGTAATGCTTCCATTTCCAGTAGACTTGCACAATGGATTACATATCTTTGTCATAAGTGGGATACTTTCAGACTGTGTCTGAAAGTGTCTCATTGTGATATGCCATTGGATGCCCCTGTTGAGTAAGGACTGCCATAGTGAGAGACATCTGTCTCGATCTTAAATGGTTGTTGCAAGTCTAGTAATGTGAGAACTGGTGCAGAATAGAGGCGATGTTTCAACTCTGTGAGTGTCTTCTATTGAGATTCAGACCAAAATAATTTTTCTTTCGCTCCTCTCTTGGTGACTTGACTCAAGGGCTAAGTGCTATGAGAGAACCCCAACAAGAACCTGCGGTAGAAATTAGCAAGACCCGAAAAGCTGTAGAGCTTGGTCAGAGTGGTTGGGGCTCGCCAATCCTGAATGACTTAGATCTTGGCTAGATCCACATGCACTTTCCATTCATCAATAATGTATCCCAGATACTAAACCTGGGTCATGCCAAAAGTGTATTTCTCCAAATTGGCACAAATCTTGTGTTTCTGCAATGTTTGGAGAACTTGTCGGATGTGATGGAGGTTCTCTTCCCAACCCTAGATGAAGATCAAGATGTCATCCAAGTATACCACTACAAATGAGTTGGTGAATGGCCACAACATGTCATCCATCAACCTCATGAAGGTTGCAGAATCATTCATCAACCCGAAAGGCA
The DNA here is from genome assembly GCA_000404065.3 of Pinus taeda. Classification (NCBI taxonomy): domain Eukaryota; kingdom Viridiplantae; phylum Streptophyta; class Pinopsida; order Pinales; family Pinaceae; genus Pinus; species Pinus taeda. Next base: position 29,608 of record APFE030193308.1, read on the forward strand.
TAACCAACCATTCGAAAAGGTCCTCTTGGCTTTGAAGCCAGTCTTCCACACATCAGATGGTTTGATTGGTACCTGGTGATATCCAGACTTCAAGCCGATCTTGTTGAAATATTTTCCCCACTTGAGTTGGTCCAGAAGGTCATCAATCTGTGGGATTGGGTACCTATCCTGGACAGTGATCTTGTTCAGTGCCTGATAGTCAATACAGAATATCCAAGTCCAATCCTTCTTCTGTACCAACACAATCGGGCTCCCATAGGGTGATGAACTCGGTCACATTTGACCTTTCTGCAGCAACTCCTAAATCTATCTCTTGATTTTGTCATTCTCCGGAACAAAGCGCCGATAGATTGGTCCATTAGGCAACGACGCACCTATGTCAGATCGATGGAGTGCTTGACCTAACAAGTGCAGAGGCACCCCTGTGGGGGAGTTGAAGATGTCCTTGTACTCCTCCACAACATTGTCCACCTGTTGTTGTCGTGTGAAGGGGCACTGTCTGGAGATCGTGGCCACCGTCTTCTTCTTTCCCTGAGGGCGTATCATCAGGAAAGCAAATTTCCCGGTTTTGGAAATGAGCTTACTGCATTGTTTTGCAGTAACCAAAGAGATGGAGGTAGGTAGTGCTACCGATGGTATCCTGTATAACTTATTTCCCAAGGTAACATTACAACGCAAGGCCTTAACTCATATACAACATGTCACTTCCACAAGTATGGTTGGCCTAATAATACATCACAAACATCAAGGGGAGCAACGTTACATAATACCTCATCTGTGAAGGGCTTGATGTTGTATGGAAGGCAACGCTGTTGGTTGAGGTGAAGATCCTATCCTTGGTGAGATCACCTAGTGGTATACAGTTGTGGGTGTGATGTGGTCGGTAAGCCTAGACGATTCACGACCTCTATTGAAATGAGGTTCTTTTGGCTCCTGTTGTCAACAATGAACTGTAGCGGGGAACCCTTTACCCACATCTGGGAGTGGAAGAGGCATTCCTCCTCCTCTGTATCTTCAGGTTCCTCCTTCTAGATCTTCATGGTGGCAACGATGGCATTGGGATATGCATCGATAATTTTCTTCCCTTTATCATTTTCCTTGTCGGGCTCTAACACAAAGTCGAAACATGCATCTGACTCAGAAGCCTTTAGCTCGGCCACTAGTGACTGCCTGGTCCAACACTCACTTGTGTTATGAGTGGATCTCTTATGGAACTCACACCACTTGTTTAGTCAATTTAGTGTCCTAAATTTCTTTCATGAATTATCAACTGAGGTTTGTAGACTGTTAAAGTGTGATGCACTATATGTGCTTAGTTAACTTTTCTCCTACTTCGTTGTTTTGTATTCTTATGTCTGTTTTGGGGGTTTCTATTCTCTGGTGTCTAAGAATATACAATCTATGAGAGATTTACATGGATCTAATGAGTTTTAAAAGGAAGGATAGGTTCCTAAGTTAGTCTAGTCCCTTAAAATGGACTAAGAATAATTTTTAACTAGTTAGGACCTAATAAGAGAAACAAAGCATCTACCTTATCACCCATTTAGTCCTAATCCATGAATCTAATTCCTACAACCAAAAGTAATACTGATGTAGAAGGTAATCCAATAATTGCATTCATTTAGTCATTCAACCATTCAATTTTGGAACATGATAGAATCAATCTCCTTGAAATGATTTTTTGGAATGTCAAGTGATTCAACTAAGTAATGGCCTGAAAACAAAAAAAAAAAGATGACAAATTGTAAAAATGACAATATTCCGAGTAAGCTCAATCACTACATGAATTAGATATTCAACCAATTAAGTTAGAATTGTCATTATTTCGAAATTATTTTGAGAACATCTATTAATACAAATAATTGATAGTTCTATGCTAAGAAAATGAGTAATCAAAATAGTAAGAAGCTAAAAAACTGTGTATTCTCATTTCTTCATTTTTCATTCAGTCATTTCTCATACAATATCTTAGAAGAATAAGACTTACACAGTTGTGATTTTTTATCCTCACACTTTTGGTTACAAACTGAAATGAAACAAAACTAAAGAAAATGGACTTGCAGAAAAAATAGAGTAGTAGAAATTAAAATGAAAACAACAAGTGAAAAACCTCCTTTAGTGTAGGGTCCCTCTGCAAACTAATGTGGCTAGGTAAAAACTAATTGAAGATGCACTTTTAAACCACCATTTACAAAGCAGAGTTTGTATTATCAACAAAACAAAGTCTGAATAGAGTTTTTAACAAAAAGCCTGTAATCCTTCCTTAGCTTCCAACTACTTCTCGGTCTCATTTAACCGATATTTATAGAAAAACAACATAACTGTCTAAGAGAAAATCTTGTTACAGGTGGCTTAATCCAAATCTATCATGACTGTTTATAGAAAGACGTGCTACAAATGGCTTAATTCAAATTGTAATGAGACGGGCCTGATATGCATTAACTCCTCAACTCCTGATCAGCTACAAGTGGCTTACTTCGCATTAAATCTTGACCAGAACTGTTAGACTCCTGATCAACTACAAAATATCAAGAGTCCTACTACTACTAGATAACATATTTGACTCCATCTTTGACCAATACTTTAGGCATGCTTTTCTATCGACCTGGATTGAGTGAGTAGGATAGAATCCATGTAGAGATGATTCTGGAGATGCCCATGTGGCCCAGTTCTTCATTTGACACCTATAATCTATCGAACCATGAGAGTACCTATGGAACCCACAATTAGCTGCAGAATAGGTTCCGTTCTGTAGCTAATTTTCAAAAATCTATTAAAATAGCAAGAACATGAAAATATAATATGGTGATCATTTTAATGCTTTCCTAGGACAAAATCTAGCTTTTATCATTGATTGGATCTGTAGTCTTGTGAGAAATCGAGAGAAAAAAGTGAGAAAAAATGTCAAGGGGAAGGTAATTCTGAGGTTCAACATACCTCCACTGTGAAATCATTGCATGTCCTCATGCAATTTGCAAAAAATGTGAATTCTTCTTCTCTAATGCATTTGCTCAGACACTTTTGCTAATACATCCAATTTTCTTCTTTTGCTCTTCTTTGAAGTGACTGTCATTCTGGGTTTCCTCATAAGAAGCCTGTATTTGCGGTTGATGACTGTTTTGTTCAGACTTCTATTCTTCCTCTTCAACTTCCTATTTTTCTTATACCACAGTCCTAGATGCAGAATGATATTATCATGAATAGCCTTTTCCAATTTACTTTGTTCCCTCAATGTTTCATTCTCCTTCTTGATATGTCTGTTCAATATCTCTAATTCATAAGTTTCCAATTTGAGAGAGTCAATCAGAGGTTCTTGTGGATTGACAGAGGGTCTGGATTCATTGAGGCATTTTTCTTCTCCATTGATTCTATATAATCATATATTTGTGTTGTACTGGGTCTATGCCTAGAGATCTTCTGCTTGGGATACCTTCAAAATTATGGTCAGGAGAGTTTTGAGGACTGTGTGTAGAAGAGATGTTAATAGGAGAAATTTCTGGGGTTTCCTCTTCTAAGTTTATGAACTCTGTCCCTTTTGACGGTGTTTTCTTTACCAACCCTCAGAGTCTAGAGCTTCTTTTAGGTTGTGGATGACTTACATTCTCTTTCTCTGTGATCTTTTTCTCTTTTCTTATCTTTCCTCTTGCTCTGATTTGTTTCCTGATTTCTGTCAGTGCTTCAGATATTAATTTTTCATCATCTTTCTGTGATGAAGACTCAGGTTTATCTTCAATTACTATACCAATCTTCTTTCTTCTGCGTTTTCTAACATTATCTTCTTTGGGTGACTCCGGTGCTTCTTGAAAATGATTTCTAATGAGGAAATCCTCCCAGGTATCTCCTATGCCTTTTAAATGAAACTCAATCAGTATCTTTATGAACCATGATGGTACATGGTTGTGTCTATGAATTATATTTTCTTCTGCACATTTGAGGCCATCTTTCTTAAATTATTTAGTAGGAAGAAAGGAAGATTGATTTCTCCATTTTCTAGGAAATTCACCAATAAACGTATATGGTAAACATACATGCACCCGGATCTCCCCTCATAGGTGATAAATTTTTGTAATATCAAAAGCATGCTTCTCCATTTACTTTTAAGAGCTAAATTGGGAATTCCTTTTCTAAAAATAGAGACATCCATACCTGGGTCCCTGAGGATTACTTTCCATGATTCACTGTGGAATTCCTTGTTTTTGAACCATCTTTCACCATGCCTTGGAAGTTTTGTAGCCTCTGTTATGAAGGATTTTGTTACTGCAAACTTAATATCTCCAATTTCTACTTCTGTACCATAAAAAGATCTAGCAAAAGATTTTGTGATCTCTATATGAAAACCATCAAAATTTTCGATGAATTTGAGACATCCAGCCTTCTGCACCATTTCCTTGAGCTGTGGGTATCCTTCCATATATTTTTCTGCTACTAGTTCTGACCTGACAATGAGTCACTTGTCTTCTGCTTCGCAAAATTCCTTAACCTTCAGAATTACCCCTCCTGGTTTATGAAATGGATTGACTGCAGGTATGGTGAAAAAGAACTA
>APFE030193313.1:0-22551 GCA_000404065.3 Pinus taeda
ACATCCATATCAACAGGTGAATCAGAGTCATCTACATCACCTCCATTTTGTCGGGTTGAATTTCTAGTTCCTGTCTTTCCAACCTCATCAGGATGAACACTTTCAAGTGTCTTTGTTAGCCACTTTGGGGGAACTTTCTGAGATGGTCCCGGCTGCTCCATTAATTGAGTTGGGACTGAATCAAGATTGAGTCTCCCAATTTTGTCAATCACATCACTCAAAGTATCATTTGTTGTTGGAGTTTCATGCTGGGGAGAGAGTGCTTCAGAAGAAGATTCCACATGTTGATCTAGTATAGGAATCCCCCCTTCAAGATGTGGAATATGATTATCAAATTCTTGAAATGATTTTTCATTTGTGAATCTATCCAAGAGATCAAGTTGCCACTCAACAACATTGTTAGTTTTGGATGATTCAAGAAATATTACATCTCTAGATACAACAAACTTTTTATTGACTTCATCAGAGAGACGGTATTCTTTGGAGGTGTTTGAATGCCCCAGGAAGATACACTTACAACTTCTTGCACCAAGTTTGTTTCTATGTACCTTTGGTATCAAGGCATAACATGTGGAACCAAAGACCCTGAGATGCTTTACCGAAGGAATGTGACCATACCACATTTCATAAGGAGTCTTGTTTCTAATAGCATTAGATGGACATCTATTCTTTACATATACAACACATATAACTGCATCATCCCAAACCATCAATTTTAAATTCTTGAAAAACATCATGGAGTGCACCATATTTAAGATTGTCTTATTCATTCTTTTAGCGACTCCGTTCTGCTGGGGATTATAAGGCACAATTGTTTGATGTTTGATCCCATGTTTGTGAAGATAGTTTTCAAATTCATTTGAAGTGTATTCTTTTCCATTATTAGTGCGAATAGAGACAATATGAGATTGTGCATAATTTTCAATGCATGTATGAAAGTTCTTGAATGTTTGAAAAGCATCAGATTTTCTCTTCAATAAATAAACCCAACACATTCTGGAGTAGTCATCAATAAATGTCATATATTTACTTCCATTTGCAAAAGGAATAGACATTGGACCACATAAATCCGAATGAATGATTTCAAGTTTTCTATGTGTTCTGGAATGTGAATCATGAAAAGACTGTTTGCTATGCTTTCCTAGAATGAAAGCATCACATTGCTTAAGTTTCCTAGGAATTGTAGGCAAACCAGTAACACTATTTTTCTTCAACAAGCGGAGGTTTTCATAGTTCAAGTGTCCAAATCTAGCATGCCATAATAAACTTGATGGAAATGTACCTTCTTCCTAATGAGAATTGTATGAGAGATTTTTTGCACGAGCAGTGGTACCTTGCATCTTGAGAAGCCGTTCTTCTTTTATCCTCGTCATGACAATTGAGTGATCTGATGCTTTTCTCACCTCAACCTTACCATCAAACATATGAATGGAGTGTCCTTGCTGGTGGATGTGGATTAAGGACAACAAGTTTCTCCTGAGATGTGGGAGATATAAAACATGATGCAGAAGAAAGTCTGGAAGACCAGGCAATTTAAGCCCGATTGTGCCAAAACCTGATGGCTTGAGTTTTGATTTTTCTGCAAAGTATATTGCTCCATCAACACTGTCAGTAAATTATTCAAAAAATTATCTTCTAAAGGTCATGTGGCAAGTTGCTCCTGAATCAAGCAACCAACCATTTTTCGAAGAAGCAAGTGAAGCATTAAATAAATCTTCATTTACTCCAATATTACAGTGTGCCACAACATAGTGAGAAGATTTAGGTGCTTTACCTTTCTCTTTGTCATTAGTTTTACCTTTGGGTTGGTTTCTTTCCTACTCAATTTTGTCCCAAGGCAACTTGCATGTGGATGCATCATGTGATCCATCTCTTTTGCAACGTATGCAATGAAAATATGACTTTTCTCCTTGAGAGTGTCTGCCCCTCCTGCCTCTAAAATTTCTTCTTCCTCTTCCGCTTCGACCACCTCCTCCTCTGGAAGAATCTTGAGCAAGATTCTTCTCTCTATGTGCAAGACACACAATCTCTTCATAAGACTGAGGAGTTGTCTTCTTCCCAAAAGCTTTCTCTCTTTTAGCAAATTTTTTCACAATGGAGTCAAAGGTAATTTCTTTGAGGTTTCCATTTTCTTGCAATGACTCAAGATAATTTGAGTAAGTGGGATAAAATGCCTTGAAAAAAGATATAAGAGGAATGTCCAGTTCAACATTAGTGACTTTGATATCATGCATAATAGATTTTATTTCTGATGCAAGAGCAAGAGGATCATCATTTTATAATTCAAGGCTGAACAATTAAATTATGAGTTCAACAACTTCAAGTGCAGAGTGTGAGTCATAGAGTTCCTTCAGTGTTTGTAAGGCTTTGAAAGCATTTGAAAATGGAGAAATATGGTGACCCACCTCTTCATTTACTGATGCTACAATCAAGGCACAAGCCTTGCTGTTCTTATTTTCCCAAATGGCGAATTCCTTGTCTGAGGTAGGCTATTCTGGTTCTTTGTCTTCGTCTCCAACACATACTTATTTCCACAACTCATTAAAAATGAGAGCGTGTTTGATTTTCCATGACCATTCTGGATAGTTCTCCTTGCCAGTGAGAACCACTCCCACAATAAATATCAATGAATACATTTAAGAAAAGAAAATTGTGCACTATAAAAAAAAATATACTTTTGCTGCCAATATATAAAATATTTTCACTTCTGGTGTTAAAGAAAAAAAAATGCACTGTAATAGCAATATTCTGAAAAAAAGTGCAATTCTGTTCAAGAATGTAGTTCTGGTAAAATGTGTAGTATGGAGGGAACAACTTACAACATGGGAGGAAGAGCAAAAAAGTCTACCTCTATTAAGTTTTGTATGAATATTTGATTAGGTTTTAATAATATCCATGGAATATAATTGCGAGCATGCCAATGATTACTGCTGAGACAATTACATTGACTGAGAAAAAGATGGATATGACACTAGATGAAGCAACAAAGATGTCTAGAAGAGCCAGTCAAAAGACAAGGAAGAAGCAAAGACAAGGAAGCCTAGAATGAGCAGCGTACATGGAGAAGCTTCTAGAATTCAACATTAGAAATTTGTTGGCGAAGGCTAGATATAACAACATATACACTGAGTCGCATTAGAATTCTATGGGCCAGATAGTTCACCAGGACTGCAGACGACCTCATAAAACAATGCGCTTCAAAGTATGGGAGCTGTAAGGGGAGATACACCAAGGTTTACACCAAGCGTTACACCAATTATCACACAGAGGGTAGAGAACTGAAGAATATGGCATAATGCAGGACAAATTTCTGAAAAATGGAAAAAGGGAGTTACAATGACAGACTACAATGCCAAAAATGGAGTTGGCTCTGATACCATGTCAAGCCATGAGGTAACTACTCAAATGAGATCATGTATATTAATTTAGGCTGTTCATAGTTATATACACGAGGGAGTGATTATTGAGTTTCATCTCCCGATGACTCTCCATTTTCTCTTATTATTTATTTACACTATTTACAATCGTTCACCCAATCCCTATGATTAGGTGTCAACATTCAAGATGAAATAAAAGGTTGCCTAAAACATTGCTTCATCCAGTTTGTTCTTGTAGGATTTTTTTCAACTTCTTTTGTAAAATTTAATTGGTTTTCAATTAAATGTTTTCCAAAACCCCTTAGATTGCAGCAATTATTGTATTTTTATTTTACAGGTATGATAATTTTACAGAGTCAAAAACTCTAATATCATTAACTCAGCCATAATATCAAAACTTAAAATTTACAACTACTGCAGAATGCAAAAAAAACTGCCCAAACTTCTTTTCACGCTTGTAAAAGAAATGCCAATAATATCTGCCTAGATTCTCCTTTTTACCCAAGTCAATAATTTCTTCCGAATTCTTCTTTGACCTAGGGGAAACAAATTCCAAAAATTTTGAGGTTTTGTTTTAGCCCAGAAATATTTTCTGAAAAGAAAAATCCAAAGAATTTAAAAATAATTTTAATGAGGGCCCAAGCAAATTAAACCTTTTTTAAAAAACAAATTACCCATATGATTTTATGCTCCTTTAAACTTTTTGGGCAGACTTTCTTCTTTTTTGAAAGCCAAAATAACACATTCGTAGATTCCTTTCTTCATTTCTAAATACCCTTTCTCTTTTAAAAAAATATCACACGAAAGATTGAAAATAGGCAAATTAATTATGGAAAATTATGTCAAATATGAGTGGAGCCTTTGAGAACTTACTATAAATTCATAGATTCATCGAACGAAGCCTCAACAACTTCCATGCTCTTCTCTAGCAGCTTCAAGGACTAAACAACACACTTCAAACCCCAAAAGATCTAGATCCAAAAATAGATCTTAAAAACTTTAATATAGATCTAAAAAATGATGAGAAGGGAGCTCGCAATATAGATCTGATACCATGAAAGAGTATTAAAATACCCAAGGATCAAATTGAAAAGCTAAACAATCCTTATACTAAGAGATCACAGGATGAAGAATGACAAGAAACACACTTCATTTCTTGAGAAAATGAGCTATAAATGAGCCTAATTTATAGGAACAATAGAGGCTTCTAACAATAGCTAGAAGATAAGGCTAATGACTCAATAGATAAGGAGAAGACTGACAATGCAGTTGATAAGATCACTACGTAAGCTTACAAGTTTCAATATTTATTGGAACTCTAACATATCTATTTCTTCTACCCACTTGTTGATTTTATTTTCTAACATGCTTCCAAATAACTTTGCAAACAAGGGGTTTATCATTACGGTCCTATAATTGGAGGGATTATTGACTTCAAAAATCTAGAAAATAGGTATTTCCAGGCTAGATGTCCAATCTCTGGGGAACCCTTGTTGTATGATGTTGTTGAAAAGTTTTGTAATGTGAGGTGCAAGAATTTTTAAGCCCCACTTTAGATACTCTTCTTGGAGTTCAACTAAGTCATTTTCTTTTCCAACAGCCAAATTATTGATACCATATCTACTTCTTGCACTGCGAAGAGCTTTGTATCAACATTGACTGAGGGAGGAGGGTTAATCTTAGGATGCTTCTCATAAAGTTTTCTTGCATAGTCGAACCATTTAGAAGCTGTAATTTTGTTTTCAGTTTGCACCTTTCTCGGTTGGAGCTCCTTCCAAAATATTTTGGGGTTATTTTTCCCAAGGGAGATTAGTTCTTCTCTCCTTGAAACCATGAAATCAACCTTTTTCTTTCTTAATATTCGCTTGTAATATTTGAGCTTTATTTTATCCGTGTTTGAATATTTCCACATTCTCCTTGCCTTTTTGCATCCCTCATCAAACCAAGCATTAGCTGGAAAGAAATTGTTTCAGATTTCTTAATTTTTTCTCTTTTGCACTCCACAAGTGCACTTTGACTTAAATATGTTGATTTGTGACTATGAATGCCCTAAAATGAGCTTTTCTCCTCTCGAAGAGCCTCTCTAGCATTATTTTGTAGGTATTACAATTTTTTGGAGTCAAAATAATTCTTCTCTTTGGGAGATTTTGTTGAACACACTTCGTTTTGAACCCTAAATGCTTCTTTTTGATCCAAGAGAAACTTAAATAAATGGGCTTGTGATCTAATTTTAAGTCCCAAAGCTGATCTCCCATCAAAACTTCCTCCATTTTCTCACACAAACTACGTGAGCATATTGCATGATCTACTATACTTTCTCCATTGTAAGTATTACAAGTGAAATTACTGAACCTTTCCCATGTAGTCAAACTATTGCAAATGACTAAATCGAAAGCCCCACATAGAGTAAGAAATTGTTAACCAAAGAGGTTGCAACCTTTTTCCTCTAAAATTATTTCCCTCCGATGATTACTCTCTTCTCTAAGCTAGATAGGGTCGTAGTCTTCTTTAAAATAAAGAATTCTAGCTTGCTCACTTGTAGTCCTAGCATTGAAATCACCCACTATAAGGACTTCACCTAGCTTAGAATATGCTTCAATATATGCTTTTAGGGTTGTAAAGGGATATTTATGGTCAAACCCTCTACTTTTGTAGGTTTTTGAATCCTGCGACACAAAATAACACACTACACTTATGATGTGATTTCCAATTTCTGATATTTTAAACCAAACAAATTGTTTATTTGAGTCTTCTTTTTCTAGCTAAATGAAATGATCTTTTTCTCCCACCAATACCATGATAACCCTATTTCCTTTACCATTCCCTACTGCCTTGTTCCACACTTCCATCTTCCAGTACCCTTCAAAAAAAGGTGTCTTGCACCCTTCATGCTCATGTGTTTCTATGAGGAAAATTATGTCTCTAGCTTCTGCAATAGGCCCTAACCCAGGTCCTTGTCTCCATGGGTAACCCCTGCAGTTCCAAAAAACAAATCTTAAGGAAACCTGGGTATGACTTGATTGATATTTTCTTTGACACGCGAGACTCATAGCTGAGTCTTTGTCCCTGCTTTAACATACTGACCTTGCTTCTGAATTTCCTGCTAAAGGATTTGTTGCTTCTTATTTGTCATTGCCTTGCTGCCTTGTTTTGGAAGGAGGTCCAAATCACATTATCACAACTTTACCTTTATAAATCCATGTTTTCTTTCCCTCATCTCTTGTTTCCCTAACCTTTGACATTTCCTCCCTCCTTTCCTCTTGTTTTCTTATAGTTATATATTCTTCTAGAAAAAAATGAGAACCCCTCAAGAGATGCTTCTTGCTTAGAATGATGTATTTATCATGCAAGCTAGGCATGATGAATTTTATGGGTTTGCCTCTCTTACTGTTAAAATTACCTACTTTCCATGATTGGAATATTTGTCCTTGCCATAGCAGCTTGTCTTTCAAGAAGTATCTTGCAAGGTCAAGAGGACATTAATTTTTCCCATAGTCTTTCACCCCTTTAATAATTATGTTTGTTTCTCTATCTTTCCTTTCCTTTCTTGCTCTATCTTGCATGTTTCCAACCCAAATGTTTGCTTCTCCTTCCTTATTAGAAGAATTGCTATTAACTTGAGCCCAGGTTTTGGAAACTTTTGTGGAACATCCTTTTCTTTCTTCTATCGTTGTCTCTTCATGGTTTTCTATTTGGGAAACCACTTTCCCTCTATCCTAGGATGGTTTCACATTCATCACCTCTGTACTCTCCAATGAAAATTTATTCATGTTTTTCACATCCACCTTCATGCATTTCTATTTAGTCTTCCTTATTAGGAGAGTTTCCTGTAACAATGCCACTTGCTCCTTCAAAATTTTATTTCTTTTTGCTAAAGCCTAGTTTTTTGTTGTTATTATATGAATTGCATGATCTATTTCCTGCTCTTTAGCTTCTAAAACCTCCAACCTCTTTTTTGTACACAACAATTATTTCACATAAAGATTAGATGGCCAAATTATAGGCGTGGATGTGGGACTATAGAAGGAAAAATCATCAATGCCTTTTCCTCTGGGCTTGTTGTTGCCACATGCTTGCAAAGGGGAATTGTTTGAATATTGGTTATTGCGAAGGGCCTGCATACTTTCCCTTTGAGATTGTTTTTCCTTGTCTACTCCCATTTTAGATGGGCTAGTCTTCGTTTTAAAATTTCCCGATACTATTTGACATTGACCCAAAACCACTTCCTAGTTTTGGCTAATGAGGAAATTTTCACTTGTCTTAGATCGTTTGTTTCCACAGGTTCTAAAATTTATTTCCCCATTGTCATGTTTGAAAGCATTCCTAATGAAAGCAACTTTATCGGTATATTAGATAAGGAAATTATTGATACACACTTATCCAAGACACTTATAAACCAATATAGTCCTCAAGCCACCCCCGTATATACATCCCAAATATTCCACCTTGTTTCTATTTTATTTCCAATGATGGATCAAACTCTTCAACACTAAACGGTCTCACACTTAACCAAATTGAAACCATAAACACAAAGCATTGTGCTAGAAAAACATAGTTGGCAAGCCATTAACACACCATTTCATGTTAAAGAAAGGTTCGAAAACCCCTAAAACCATAAAGAATAGCGAATCAGATTGTAATACAACCATTTGCACCAAGCATTTTCACCAAATGTGAAAACCGTCAAATTTAACGGGGGGTTTGTTTTGAAATTCCAACCCTGTTGGGGAGTTCCTTGTACTACGTTTATAGGTAAATATGAGAATATTAACTAGATTAAAAAAAAAGTTAAAATTGCCAGGGTTTAATAATATATATTTTTGAAAATAAATTATATAATTATATTAAAAAATTATAATTAATATAGTTTTATAATGGACATAAATGATTAAGAGATTCAAGTATAATATGGAAAATATAATGTAGGTTATTTTTATAAAAGCATAATTGTAGTTTGTATGTTCTACATTTTGGAGGGTTTATCCAGAATCCTATAGGGATTTCTTGGAATCAAAAGTATGAGTTGTCAACTCTCCATAATCCAAGTTCTCTAGGGGTATTTAGAGTGATAAATTCATATATGCAATCAACAACCTATTTTAAATAGCAAAAAATAAGATTTGGCCAAAACAATTTCCCCTGATTCTATAAAAAAACTTCAAAACCTAGCATGTTTAGACAACACCTATATATGTATATGTATATGTATATGTATATGTATATGTATATGTATATGTATATATGTATATGTATATATAAATATATATATATAGAAATTAGGAATGGATTTTTTATATATTTTAAATCTATTTTGTTATCTTTTTTGAGTAGAAAAAATTAGAGGAATTTGGTGTGTATAGTTTGTTGACCATGTGGTTATTAAAGGCCACATCACCCCATTTACTCCCACATATATGGTTAATCATGTGTGTACTTTAAAGAGAGATTTTGCAGATCAATCATGAAAAAACTATTTTTAAACATTATGAATCACATAAGTATAAACTTAGAGACATGTGTGGACTTCAAGAAGATATTAGAAAGTCCAAAATTCTACTGCTAATTGAGTGTTTATGCATGAAAGTTCCCTAATCCTAGATGGCTATCATGTTATGTTAAATACTAGGTCACTAGGAGGAGCGGGGGTTCCATTCTTTTAACATTGTACTATTTCTATATTTAAGTAAAGGATCTAAAAGTGGGATTTGAGAGCATTAAAAAGAGTAAGAAGATTCTATAACATACATTGAGGCCATAGTGTCAAAGGAAAATAATGATAATGAGTGCCCTATTACCCACCCACATGTTCTAGGAGAAAAATATTCTCCAATTATAGTTTGTTAGCCAACAACCTTATCATGATCCATATATATCCAAACTCAAATTCCTCTAATCAACTCTTCAATATGTGCATTCATTCATCTAGCTTTCTCATTCAATGAAGGTGGGTCAACTATTATGTGGTACATTAACAATTTTTGCACTAAAATACTTTCATTTAATTTTTAAGGGCATTCCTACATGAATCACAAGTTGAGTCAAATGATGGACCAATATTGATTGTACACTTGTTCCCTTGCTTCACCTTTGTGGTTACCACTTACCCATAGTCTAGTGTGACCTCCCTCAAGGATTTTATTTTTACTCTCTAAGAGGGGTGAAAATTGGAGGATTTGATGATAGTAGTGTGCCATATTATCCATATTAAACATTTATCGTCATTCCTTGGACAATATGTCCAAGAGAAGTTCAACCTCAGTTAAAATATTTTGCAGTACTTATAGCCCTCTTTCACATCTACCATCCCTAAGTCAATATCAAATAACTTTGTTTGTCCTACTCAAAATATTGATACAATTTTCATGTCGTTGATGGGAGATACATCAAGACTCTCCTGCAACAAGTCACTTCCTATCAATTTCAACACATTATCTAGGAAGTTGGCTTAGAAAATCCCTCTAGTGATTTGGAACTTGCATGCCTCAATGACAGGTCTCCTCACTTTTGGCGACAGGTTCTCATCATTGGCCTTCGATGAAAATATTCTATGAGTGTTCAAATTCAAATCATTCATTCACACTTCATGGATTGTACTAGCATATCTTGAGGGCCATTGACATTCTTGGTGGTTCATCTTGCATTTGTTAATGATTCTCATCATTGATTGGTAATCCAATAGTGTCTGCCATGTTGGAATTCAACACATTCATTCACATGGTTAGAATCATATTATTGAGTGGTAGCAACGAAGACCCTGGATCTAGTTTCATCTATCCAAGAAGCGTGAAGTTTTCATGACTGATGTACATATCTACATTGTACGATGATGGTTATGTTCTTAATGAGTCTATTTGAGCATGGATTCATGATGTGTGTCTGGTGGCCATGACTTTGATTTTCCCAGATAGATTTGTGCACATTTCCATACTTAGGTCTAGAGTTGATATGTTGTACTGAGTATAGGAATGTCTACCTCATAGATGATTTTATGATTATATTGTATTGTAATTCTTGATTGTTTATTTTTAGGTCTCCAACCATTGATCTCTAATTTGAACTTTTGCATAATACAAAACTTCAATTTTCATACAAAGTCTTTGACTTTGCGCTTTAAGGGGAAATATGTTACACATGATTTTGTCATCATTGGGAAAATGACCAAAAAACGAGATCTCTCGCTATCTGATAAGCCCTTCTCAATTATCACCTACAAATCTGAAGCAAAACCCATTCTGAGAAGCACAAGAATCATGGATTACATTTCTTAAAAACCTTAATTTCAATTTGTGTCACACTTTCCCTATGAGAAGACTGTGACATCACAGGTTCAATCATTATCACTTGCACAATGTGTCACACTGTTCTACACTAAAAAGTGAAACAACCTTTTTAACTGGGTAAAAATAAAATGTAAAGTCTGGAAATCTTGTTGAGGAATCTTATCTCAACCACATAGACTCAAGCTCCTACATATTTAGGCCTCAAACCAAGATTAATGGATCTAATCCCACTCATTATGGAACCTATTCCCCATCTTTATGTATCTCATCCAACGGAAAATGTATCTCCAACTTCCCCTCTTCTCCTATAAATACAATGATACTCAATGGAAAAGGGGTTTTGTTTTGAAGTACCGTTATGTTATCTAATTGAGAATGAAGGCTTGTTGTGCAAACGAGGATTAGAGATCTTTGGAGTGGAGGTTTATGACATCAAGGAACTTGGTTGTAATCTTCCTTCTCTTTATCATTAATATAAATATTTGTTTCTTTGCCATATCCATATGCTAAAATGTTTATTGTAAGGATCCTTGATCTATTACATGATTTATGATTGTATCTTTGATATATTTTATGCTTTGATCTCTTGTTTGGCTGTCTTTGCAAGTCTCCTCCTGGAGCATCGAGAGAGAAAATTTTAAAGCTACAAAGAAGAGCTACGATGATCATCATCATGCATTTTATAATAAGGTACAAGCTTTATATCCTCTTTGCATTTGTGTTTCAGTCATAAATTAGGGAATGTTTTCAAGTCTTTGTTTGTTTGCTTCTAGGGTTTCTCCTATCCATGGGATGAGATTTGTCCGTAAAATACTTTTGGAGTAACTAAATATTAGTTTCATAGTTCATTTTCTTCTTGGAGAGATACTTTTATGCTTAACATAGGTGGAATATGTCACATGACCTCCCAAAGAGACTTCTTTGAGACTTTCAATGCCAATGTAGATGGCATTATGTATTTTGTGAAAAAACCAAGTCTCAAATGCTCAAGACCTAGCACCATTAGTCTTAAATTACATAGGTTCCTTGATTTTATTTTTCACGATGCATTATATCTTTCAAAACTACAAATAAATTTGTTGTCCCTTGTGCACATTCATAAAAAATGCCACTCTATTAACATATTGCATTGAAAATTAGAAATAAGGAAGTCTTCCAAAAACATGGTTGTTTCAAGAGTGGAGGATGAAATAATGCTAAAGCTAAAAGGGACATGTGTATGATGAAAATTATGCATACCTCTCTCATTATAATGAAGGTACATTTCCATATAGTCCACCATGGCATGCTATGTTTGGACATATTAATTGCATCTGCCTTATTTTTATTGAAAAATAATGGTGTTTCTAGTTTTCCTATCGTTCTTAGGAAACTGAAGTAATGTGATGTTGTATCCTCAGAAAGCATGGAGAATAACCTTTTCACAATTCCACTTCTAAACCAGGTAGAAAAATTTAGTAGATATAATATGATTTGTGTGGTCCTATTACCATTCCATCTACTAAAGGAAATAAATCTTACACGAGGATGTGTTGAGCATAATTATTGGAAAATAAATTTTGAGCTTTTGAAACCTTTAAAAATTTTCATGTATGGATTCAAAATGAAGCAAAATTACATATTGGCTCTCTTCATTATGATAATGGAAGAGAATATACAACCTAAAGGGTTAGCTCACTTGGTTGAGTCCTAGTAATTAAAGCACCTTTTCTATTGAGAGGTCACAGGTTCAATTCCCTTGACACTCTTAGGGTCAGTATTTGTGGTTAAGCTAGTGGTAACTGATCCATTCAGGTGGATATTCCTAGTGTAAGTATTCCATGGATGTAGCAGTAACCAATCTCCAGGGTTTGTGAACCACGTAGAATAAATAAATCAATAAATAAAAATGGAAGAGAATATACATCTAATTAATTTTAAAACTATATTTTCCACCACAGGATTAAAAATAAAACCATTGTTCCATACAATCTCAAAAAAATGTTGTAACTAAAAGAATGAACATAACTATTTTGAATAAGGTTTGCTCCATGATTTTTTTCAAAAAATTATATTTTGGGTGGATGCAATTATATTTGTAATACATGTGAAAAAATGAGTCCACATCATGCTCTTAAGAATAAGAATCCCAACGAGATGTGGTATCACTACTGTCCTTCGATAAGGCATCTCATGGTATTTGGTTCCACTTATTATGCCTTGATTCCTAAGGAAAAAAGAAAAAAACTTAAAGCAAGGAGTCAAAACTGCATATTCTTGGGGTAGTCAAATGATAATAATGTTTCCGGGAAAACTAGTGTCTTTTTGATCTGCTAGTCCCACTAAGACGAGTAGCTATCTTAGAAACAAACAATTCAAAGAACTTCAAGATTTCCTTTACGTATGATAGATAAGAGAGAAGAAGAGAGCACCAACCTGTATCTTCCACTTGGCTCCTTGCTTGTTTCCTCTCTCCCTTGATAGAGCTTGCCACTCTACTCTTACTTGTCCTGCTTTAGAGAATATCTATAGAGGCAAAGCAACAACACACCATAAAAACATTGAGATCTATGATATCATAAACAATGCAGAATCAGAAATACATTAACCATACAATTGAATTTACAAATAGCAAGATTCACAAATACACAATTATATGGAGGAAAACTCAAAGAACTTTATTGATAGTAGAAGTAGAAGAGATGATTACAACCTAGCTATCTGATCTAGCATCATCCTCCTAGCATGAAAGCCCTCTTCACCTCATGAAAAGCAAGATCACCCAACAATACAATGTTTCTTCTCAAATAGAAACCAACAGCAGTTCCTTACAAATTACAAAATTCCAACCTCCTGGGTTTTTGATTAGTGTCATTTCGCTGATAGTTCTTGGTGGCACTTGGAGATTTCATGATATCTTACTCATCCCTGGGTGAATTCAGATAGGCAAGTGCCATATGAGAATTTTCTAGAAGATTCTTTGGGTTTCCACTTAGCAGATTGTCTCTGCCATTTGTCTACTCTCACCTATCGCACCCTAAGCATGGAGTAGTCTGCATGGTCTAGTTTTGCCCAGTTCTGAGTGTTTTTTCAGGTGGAACTTCTGGGAAATGATGTAATCAATTGACCATGATCCTTTAGGCTGTGAAACAACACTTTTAGGGGTTTAAGAGCCCTTGGTTTATCGACATATGTGATTGGGGTTGTAGTGCCCAAATATGTCTATAACAAATAAAGGATGTCATTTTTATGATGAGGTATGCATAATTTTATTCTTTCTAGAGATGTAAATTTTCTTGAAATCTCTGAGACTAACAATAATGTTGAGAAATAGATTTATCATTTTAATAAATTCACTCATGTAAGGAAATATCATGAAGTAAATAACGAGATTCCACATCTTGAAGGTGGGATCCCTATCTTGGATCAATATTCAAAATCTCCTTTTGAAGCACCATCTCCCTCTTATCAAGTCCCATCCACTTCATGATGTTAGGATTATGCTTTGAATGATGTGATTGAGGGTATTGTAAGGTTGAATCTTGATGCAACAACATCTCAATAAGTGGAGCAACCTATACCATCTCAAAAAGGTCCACCTGGGTGGCTCATTAAAACACTTAAAAGTGTTCATCGTAATGAAGTTGGAAATATAGTAAATAAAGATTCTACTAGACAAGGTGGAGGTGATGTAGACAATTCCAATTTAGGAGATGTAGATAATATGGATGTTCCATATGATTGTGAATTAATTTATTTTCTAATTTTGAACCAAATTCATTTAAATAGAGTGTTTCTCATGATGAGTGGAAAGAGGCAATGCAAAACGATTATGATGCTCTCATAAAAAATGGGACAGGGAAGTTGGTAGGTACTCCATTTAGAACCAAACCAATTAACTATAGGTGGGACTACAAGAACAAATAGAAATCAGATGGCTCACTTGACAAGCACAAATATAGGCTTATAACAAAAGGTTTTGCATAGAAATAAGGTGTTCATTATGAGGATTCCCCCCCCCCCTTCCCCCCGCAAAAAATTGGGCCACCATTTAAACTCTTTTTTCCTTAGCATCACTAAATGGATGGAAAGTCCATCAAATGGATGTGAACATTGATTTCTTGAATAAAGACTTGAAAGAGAATGTATTCATGCCTCAACCAAGATGTTTTGTTTTGAAGTGAAAAGAATAAAAATTATGTAAACTCATGAGTACGTATATGTCCTCAAACAAGCACCATGTTAAAAATAACAACAAGAAAATCCTAATTTAATTTTTCCATGAATTAAATTAGGAATTAAATTATAATTCTATTCTCATAGCAACTTATAATAGTTAACTAAGTTATGTTGACTTAGTTGGCTCAGTAAATTTGAGTTGGGATGCTATCTGGCTTAGTAAATTTGAGTTGCGATTCTATCTAGAGTCACGTAGAGTGATCCCTAAATTTTGGGGGCTCAGATTGAGTTTTGATTGAGTTGTAATTATTTAATTCAGTTTAACTGAGTTAAATTTAGCTAAACTAGTTTTAACTGATGGAGGAACTAGGAAGAGGTCAAGTGAATTAAAATGGATTTAATTCACAAGCAGTGATCAATCAAAGAACTGATAATTCACTCATAAATAGCTCATGTATGTCAGTTCATAGGAAGACCCAATTGAGATAAGAGTTTATGGACAATGTACCATCAGTTGTAAAATCATCTAAATTAAGCCAACGATGCATGAAATCAAAGGAAGGCCTATGGATAGATTACATAGCTATGAGCGAGGAATTTCCCATTTAAATATGGGCTAATTCCCAAGGGAACAACACAAGGAAGTAGGAGCTTCACAGGCAAGAAATTTGGCTAGGTATTGGCTTGAGTTGGTATTGTAATTGTGCAGAGTTTCTTTGGTTTGAAAACACATTGTATTTTCTTCTCATATCTTCTGGTTAATGAAATATATAAAGAGCAGTGGTTTTTAGCTGAGGCTTTCCCTAGAAAATTATTATGTTATGTGTGATTGAAATTCTTCCTTTTCTGCTTTGTGATTTCATCTATCAAGTTTTTGTTTCTGCTGATGAGTAAAGTAGATTCAATTCAATTGTTTTAGCATATCACAATCTAAAGTTTGAATCTACAATAAAATTCTACATGGTATTTGGTGTAACCCAACCTAAAGGTCTACACTTTAACACTTTACACGCGGGAAAGAAAAGGTATATGTGGCAAATAAAAATCTCAAACTGTGATCGTCTGTGGGACTTTAGGTTAGGTTGGTAGCTGGAGAGTTAATGCCTGCATTGAATGCTCTGTACTCCGCCTCGAAACTACTCCCTCTCGCCCTTCATGCCTTAACCCTTATTCCTTATGGAAATTTCTGGATTGTTCATCTGTTATCTCCGCGCTGAGGTTTTCTGCTCTGGTCGAGGATTTCTTGGTTCCTTCTTGTGGAATGATGTTTTCTCTACTCCGTTGATATGTTCAACTCTCTGTGCGGGACAAAACTCGGTCCCTCCTCTATTCGACGTGCTTGCACTGTAATGGAGATGGCGTTTGAGTTTAATGGTTATTTGGCTCGATTCCGTGGTTCAATCTTGGTAAGTAGTTCTGTTCCTTCCTCCCAGGCATGCGCGTATTCTTTAAGGTATTTTTTCAATGTTTGTTGCTTTTTGCAATATCTTGCTGGTCTGTGTGCATCTTCGTGGTTTTTGGGTCGAGGTTTTATATCCGTTTCTGGAAATCACTGTGATTTTACTGTGTCTCTTGGACCCTTGTTATCTCTGGTTCGAATCTGGTTAAGTCTGGTTCGCTTGTTGTTATTTTGGACTCTCACAATGCGGCACTGTATTTGTCTCGAGCACAGGACCTCTCGGACACTCGTTCTTCGTTCAGAATAGGTAATACCTCCTATCCTTGTTTCAATCTTACTCGGCTTCTGCTATTGGAACTAACCCACTTTGGCTCCTTTGGTCTACAGTCGGTCAATTTACTCAGAATGTCACACGGTCGTCTTCGGCTTCGTTCTCCCAGGTGATTTTACTGTTTGGTTAATTTTCTTCAAGCATTCGCATTTTTACTTGTAGTTCTCCTCTTTACCTTATTGTAACACAAATGGTTTGGTGATTGCAGGTCGCTATCGGCAACCTGGGCGTGCGTGACCTCCAATCCTTAACTTGTACAGTTTCGCTTGTTCCTGGGTAGGCCTGAATCTCAAATGTCTGGTTGTAGTTTGCTTGATGATACGGTTCTGTAGACTTGCTTAGGTCTTTTGGTCACTGTAAGAAGTCTAATATTGCTGTATTCCTTTCGGTCACTCCTGGGTTAAGTTTTGAAGGAGGTGGAAGTCACCGTTGGTCGGTTTCTGTTAAACCCTAGTCCAGGGTTTTCTGGTGTGGGAGGTTTTCCGACTATACATCGTATTTCGCTCTATATACATTAGTGGACTTTGCTTTTCATGGAGTTGTTCTGGCTTTACAATAGTCAATTGTATTTAAGTTCTTCAATTTTCGAAAACGAAATTTATGAAAGGAAAATATACAGCGATGTTACCTTTTTTTTTGTAATTGTGCCCCGCCTTTGTTCTGTAGCTGCTCTTTGATTTCGAATGCTGGAAATGTTTGACTCCTGTACACAACTTCTTCCTCTTGGACTTCTAGAGGTTATATGCCTGGATTATCGTTTGTCTGTATGCGAAATGGATATTAAATAAATGTATGGTTGTCTTTCGTTTGTGACTATAAGTTACTGAGACTTCATCCGGTTGTTTAATATTTGACTGTGATTCGTATTTGAATACATACAACAACAATTTGATAGATATTAATTGTATGGTAGTTTATCAGGCCATAAAGAAAGGTTTCATTTAGGCAAACAGTAGGAAAGATAATACAGATGGACAAATAGTTTTCTTTGAATGCTTCTGACTTTCTTTATTTCTCTTCTCCTATAATTCAACTGAACTCCTCTCTGTTACATTTGATTTGTTTATCTATCTCTATTTTCAGTTGATTTTTGCAGTTAATCCAACTGTCATAGATTATGGTTATAGAAATGCTGTTTGTCGTTAATAACTATAATTGCTTGACATTTCAAGACTTGGAGGAACAGTTGGTCCTTATTTCCCTAATTTAACGGACCATTTCTTAACTAATAACCGAGCTACAATAATTCTAATTGAAGTAAAAAGAAATGTCTGAATTCACTGACTTTGTAAAACAAGTTAAAAGAAAAATTATTACAGTAAAAAAAAATTAAATAGTTCAATCGATCAATAGCCTTTGAAACTGGTTGAGATTTGCCCAATTATGGTGAGCTGGATGCTCCTGCATCAGTATTGGAGCTGAAATTAATATAGAAGAGGAGAATACGAGTTTTTTGTGCAGGTGAAATCGAATTTACAGTTTCATACTTCAGAGCCAGTAGGATGTCATACTACGGATTAAGACTTGAGTATTCCCTTTAGGGTAGCTCAAATTACATAGCTTGGAAGGAAAAGACGCAGGTAGTGTTGGAAGAAAACGAGTTGAAGGAATTCATAGATAATGATATCTTGAAGCCTCCAACATCTGATCTTAAATTTCTAGCAGAGTGGAGAAAGTGTGCAGCAAAGGCGAGAAGGAGTATTCTAGGAGGCGTTCTATATCATATTGTTTTGAATCTCCATGGTAAGGAAAATCCATTTGCAATGTTGAAGACATTGATGGAACTATTTCAAAACAATAGTGGCCGCATGAAGCTAGCACTGAGGGACAGGCCCAGAAATATCAATATGGAGAAGGGCGATACAATACTGAAGTAATTTACCAAGTTCACCCAATGCGGGGATGAGATTGGAAGTGTCGGTGTTACTATTGCGGAAGATGATTTGGTGAGCCTAATACTTCTAGGACTTCCCAAGAGATGGAGAAACTACAAGGACTCAGTTAATGGGAGGGAGAAGCTACTAGAGTGGGAGAAGTTGTGGTCCTACTTGGTACATGAAGAGATTCGACGGAACACCAGAGATGGATCCTCATCAAAGCATGATGATGAGGAGAAATGCGCCTTAGCTGGAAAGGTGAAGAAAGGGAAGGGGAACTCATCCCATTCGAAATCAGATTCTAGTCAGGGTGATAAGAAGAAGGACATGTCGTAAATTAAATTTTTTCACCATCACAAGCTGGGACACTATGCCACAAAGTGTCTGCACAAGAAGGCTGGTAAGAAGTCCTCAGGAGGAGCGATAGGTGGAGCCATTTCCTAACAATTCAAACTAGATTTTACCTTCATTGCTTACATGGTGTCATCGGTGATGGGTAGTGTGTGGTACTTAGATAGTGGAGCTGCATTCCATATGACTGACAATAAAAAAATCTTTAGTGACTTGGAGGAGAATGACCTCCAGATGCACATCGAGATGGGAGATGATGGGAGGTATAGCATGACCGACATCGGTACTATTAATTTTAAGAGGGATTCTTATTCTCCTCTCACATTAAAATATGTCATGTATGTTCTAGGTTTGAAGAAGAATTTGGTTTCAGTTGCCATGTTGGAGGACCATGGCTACGTTGTGATATTTAACAAGGGAAAGGCTTTCCTTCGTCACATAGCCTCAGGACAGGTGAAGCAGATCGGGGTTCAGGTGAAGAAGCTCTACAAATTAGATGTAGAGTATTGCACTGCTTTGATCCAAAAGAAGAGAAGGCACAAAGCCAAGACATTGGTGACTAGTGGCATAGAAGATTGGGTCACTTTCACCATGGATATTTGAAGATCATGCAACAAATTTTTAGAGGAATTTCCATGGGTACATTAGAGAAGAGAGACACATGAAAAGGGTGTACATTGGGGAAGTACACAAAATCTTCCTTTCATGATAAAGACAGTCGAGCGCAAGCAATCCTTGATAGAGTTCACTCAGATGTGTGATGACCATTCTCAACAACCTCCACGGCCAAGCACAGGTATTCTGTAATATTTGTTGAGGATTTTTCTCATAGGTGCTTTATTTTCTTCACATAGATGAAAGATCAGAAATTTGCTAAATTTTGTGAATTTAAATAACTTGTTGAGATATATACTGACATGAAAGTTAAAGCTCTTAGAAGTGATAATCCTGGAGAACATGTGTCGAATGAACTCAAGAACTTTTGTATATCAGAAGGAATTCAATGGGAGTTAATAGCACCTCATAACCCAAAGAAGAATGGGGTGGCTGAAAGGAATAACAAAAGCATTATGGGAGCTACACAGGCAATGTTACATGATCAGGTCTATTGGCCAGATAAATCGATCTTGCGAACAAGACCGATCTCCCTTGTATCAAAAGATAGTCTAGCAAAAAACAGACAAACAAACCTATCTTTCTCTATATATATCCAATTTATAAGTAAATACTACAAAGGTGTTAAGGTCCTACCTTAGATCTAGTGCTTGTTCGTAGTAGTCATTCTCCAGTCGTTCGAAAGAGTTATCTTTGAAGACCTGCAATCACAAACAAGCAAACATTAAATAGCACCTGCATAGCAAATATTATAAATCATGCCTATTATGGTGATCAAGGAATCCATAAAATAAACAATGAATTAACATCTTATTGAGAAAAACAAATATATTTGTATTAACTTTGAATAGTAGAAGAACTTTACAACCTTTTCAGCGTTGATGTTGAACAAGTTCTTCCTGGGGTCCGAAACAGGAATTTCCTTTACCTTGACAAGACTTGCACTCTTCCAAATGAGATTCATAGAGGTATGTAATATCTCCTCATAAAAACTCAACTAAAGAAGACTAAGTTCCAATAACATTTTACCTCAAAAAATACTAAGCTTCTAACTCCAACCAGTTAACCAGCTCAATGATTCTTTTTATAGTGTAGAGGAGGAGGTTACAACTGCACCTATGAAGGGATAGAATCCTCCTTCAAAGGAATAAGCTCCTCACATGAAGGGGTTAGCTCCTTAAGGTATGGGTTACATGAACCTTAAAAGAGCGAACTTGCCACCTCAAGATTCCTTCTAGAAGCTTCTAGAAATAACTGAAAGTGAGTTTTTTCAGAGTATACTCATGCCTTTTTAACTTTTATAGGGGTCTGCACCTTTAACACAGAGAAAGTGCGGTCAGGTGCGCCGGAAACATGACCATTAGGTGTAGGACTACAAGTAAGACAAAGAGAAAGTGTGGAACCAGAGTTTTAAAAACTTTTGAAAGATTTTGTCTTATTTTAAAGACTTGATATGAGGAATTGATGTTTTAGAATTGCAGAGGAGGGAAGTAAGAGTTGTAATGAACTCATACAGATAGCAAAATTTCAAGGTGACAAATTTTAATGCAACAAGGTTCCACCATTGCACTTATGGGCTAAAACATGAAATATAATTGTTTATTTGCATAACAAAAGTCCTCATTAAATTCTTGGGATGAGTACAAATGAAGAAGATTTTTCAGGTAAGAGTACACATGAAGAAGCTTTTTCAGGTAAGAAACTAGATGTGGGACACTTCAGAATCTTTTGTTCATGAGTCTATTGTCATGTTACCAAGGATGCACAGAAAACGATAGACCAACATCTGAGTTTGGAATATTTATGGGGCACAATGATACAACTCACAACTATCGGGTGTACTTTCCATCCAACATGATGATAGTGGTTCGTAAAGATGTAAAGTTCGATTAAGAGAAAGACATGAGGTGTTCCCTTGAGACTGAGCTTTAGTTACATGTAGATGAGGAGATTTTAGCTCCAAAGGAGGAACCTCAAGATGATGTGGAGTAGCCACATGCAGAGGAGAAGAGAGTGGAAGAAACCACTCATGTAGAGACTTCTAGAGATGGAAGGAGCACGAGAGAGGCTGACAGATTGATGCATGATTCTAGAGAGAATATGGGAGCACCCACATTGCAACGCAGGTAGCTGAGGTCACTGTAGGTTTTAACCCCGTACAAAATTAGCTGCATACGAATTCTAAAACACAAAAATAAACAATGCGAGAGCATAACACATAAAACACATATACACAAAGATTTTCCCCTGGATCCGAAAACCAGGACTGTCAGCTTGATTTTTCATTATGTTCCTTTCAATGTTACAATACATATTTATACATGCCAAAGCATCCAATACCATGGACCGAAAAACCATCACGTCCAAAACCATGGACTGAAAACCATCACGTCCAAAAACATGTGCGAAAATCATGTACAAAACCATAGGTGGGTTCGCCCAACCTAACATAGGGTCCAAAACCAAAATTTTCCAGGACGTTGCCCCGAACCCCATAAAGTGGGGTTACGGGTACCCCTCAAACCCCCTGTGATACCCCCCTTCTAACCCCCGGTTAACTATGTGGGCTAGTCATGGAAAGAATATAACACAACTCAACAATCTCCCACTTGTTGTTTTCTTTCCACAGGGGGCCATAAGAGAGCTTAGTCATTTATCTAGCCCTGCAATGCCCATTGTTTCTCTACACCAAAAGAACTTCTCAGAGCTCACAGATTTTTTCAATGCATCTATAGTATTCTTCAAAGTGTCCACCTTTACCAGCAACACCTTTTCGTCTTCTATCATATCCCTCACAAAGTGATATTGAACATCAATGTGCTTTGTCTTTGAATGATATGTAGGGTTCTTTGCCAAGAAAATTGCACTTTGGCTGTCACAGTCTATCCTGATAGCTTCCTGTACTAACCCCATACTTGAACACAATCTCTGCAACCAATCTACTTCCTTACTTGCATGAGTGGCTGCCATGTATTCTGCCTCTATAGTTGATAGTGCCACTACAGATTGTTTCTTACTCATCCAAATGACTGCACCTCCAAATACGTTAAACACATACCCACTTGTAGATCTTCTCTGATCCAGATCTCCAGCCCAGTCTGCATCAACAAAGCCATGAATATCTAAAATTCTATCCAATCTTGTTCTTCCTCGGTAGCAAAAA
>APFE030193313.1:25084-44208 GCA_000404065.3 Pinus taeda
CACTGTCTTTACACCTGCATCATCCAACTTGCTTACAGAAATCAGATTTCTGGCCAACGTAGGAATATGCAGAACAGCTGGAAGGGTTCTAACCTTCCCACCTTGCAACTTCAACTTTAATTTTCCACGACCATTGATTCTAGCCTTCCTATCATCTCCTAAGAAGACATCACCACCATCATATTTCTCATACTCGCAGAACCACTCTCTATGGGGAGTGAAGTGAAAGGATGCACCTGAGTCAATCAACCATGCCTCATGATCTACTTGTGTACTTGAAGAAGAATCCAAGTACACAATCCCCACCTTCATCCGAGGTGGTTTCGCCTCTACAAAAGGAGCATCATCAGATCCCTTTCCTTTATCAGGAGCTTTAGATTTACAGTCCCTTCTGAAGTGCTCTTCCTTTCCGCATTTCCAGCACACCACCTTTATAGGTTTTCCTAGAGATTTAGATATCCCTCTAGATTTAGATCTCCCACTCGATGACTTATTTTTGTTTCTTTTTTGGGACCGTCCTCGTACAGACAAGTCATCACCATTCTCGTTGTCCATATTTTTCCGTCTCATCTCCTCCGTCAGCAAGGCTGAGACTATTTCATCAAACTGCAAAGCAGTTGCATTGCTACCTATTGCAATAACCCGACTATCCCACGAATCTGGTAGAGAACACAACAAGCTGATGCACTTATCTTCATCTGAAATTTTAATATCAACAGATGATAACTGACTTACCACAGTATTAAATGCATTCAGATGCTCTGTCACTGAGTCTCCATCTTTCATCCTCAGGTTATACAGCGTTTTCCGTAGGAATAGTTTATTCACCAGAGACTTAGATTGGTACAAAGTCCCTAACTTGTCCCACAAAGCCTTCGCTGTAGCTTCCCCCGATACATTCAACAATACTAAATCTGAGACACACAATCGTATTGTGCTCTTTGCCTTCCGATCCAAATTCTTCCATTCTTCATCGGTCACTCCCGTTGGTTTAGTGCCCGGATCTACCATGATCCACTGATCTTTATCCACGAACAGATCCTCCATCTTGAGTTTCCACAACTCAAAACTCTGACCATTGAACTTCTCAATCTCTATCTTTCCGCTGCTCGCCATCTTCTTTCACCACCAGAATCGATTTTGCAGATCTCCCACTGAACAGGGTTTACCACAGGCCCGAGCGAAACCCCTCAGCAACAAAGGCATCCCCTTGAAGCCAAAACAGCTCTGATACCAAATGTAGGTTTTAACCCCATACAGAAATTACCTACATACGAATTCTAAAACACAGAAAAATAAACAATGCGAGAGCATAACACATAAAACACATATACACAGAGATTTTTCCCACTGGATCCCAAAACCGGGACTACATGCTTGATTTTTCATTACGTTCCTTTCAATGTTACAATACATATTTATACACGTCGAAGCATCCAATACCATGGGCCGAAAACCATCGCATCCAAAAAAAACATGTGTGAAAATTATGCACAAAACCATAGGTGGGTCTGCCCAGCCTAACATAGGGTCCAAAACCAAAATTTTCCGAGGCGCTGCCCCAGACCCCATAAAGTGGGGTTATGGGTGCCCTTCAAACCCCATGTTAACTACGTGGAAAGAATATAACACAAACCAACACACTATAGTCACTCCCTTGTAGGCATCATGCATGCGACTGGAGGGTTTCAGTTGAAATCGGGCAATGTTATGCCAGCATTTGGGAGATCAAGGCATTGAAAAAAGAGGTTCAATTCAAGGTCTGGGCAACTAGAAAGGTGGTTTAGCCCTTGGGGACCCTGTAGCACCTAGTGGGGAAGTCATTGAGGTTTTTTGGTTTGTTGATTCCACTTCCTTAAGGTGATCTAGGAGGTTGAATCATATAATAGTAACTCTTCATCACATCTTTACACTGGTAGGTCGGTAACTTGGGTAAATGTGGGAAGAGGGTATTACATTGAAGAATAATAGTGTGAATTTCCAAAGGGCCATGAATTATGCCTTCCACGATATTAAACACATTGTACAACCTTATTTGGATTATTTACCTGCCCACTCCAAACATCGTGAGGATAATCTAATGCATCTAAGGTCCATTTTTCTACGTTGTCGACACTACAATATCATGTTAAACCCACACAAATGTATTTTTTGTGTTGAATCTGATAGACTTCTCGGATTTGTTGTGTCGAAAAAAGGAATCTATATCGATCCACTCAAAGTACAACCAATTCATGATTTTCTTGCACCTTCCTCACTTGTTCAGTTGCAACGCCTGCAAGGGAAGGCTAACTTTCTATAGATATTTGTCCTGAACTACGCATAATTGACAAAAGGATTTACTTGCCTATTGAAAAAAGGGGTTCACTTCCATTGGGATGCTACAACCCAAAAATATTTTGATGCTTCGAAATATGTTTTGTTTCGAGCATCGTTGTTGTATCCCCCTTATTATTAACGCGATTATTTCCTATATTTCATTGTCTCTATTACCACCATTGCCATGGTATTGGTCCAAGAAGATGACCTGGGGGTGAACATCCTATCTATTATTTGAGTCAAAATTTAAATTCCACTTAGATGAAATACAATTACGTTGAAAAGTTAGCTTTGACAACTTCACAAGCTATCCAAAGGTTTCGCCACTACATTATGCTTTGGAATACTATGGTAGTTTATGATTGCAACTCGAAGATATATGTTTTTTCACGTCAATTGTTGGGGGTAAATACTCTAAATGGATTGTTAGTCTCCAAGAGTTTGATTTGGAATTCATCAAATCCAAATCTAAGAAGTCCCTAGTCTTCGTTGAACTTATCTACGACCTTCCCGTATCCGAAACTAAGTCTATGTCTAATGAGTCATTGCTTCTGATTGATTCATCCAATCCTTGATATGGAGATGTTATTATGTATCTCTAGATCCAAACTTTCCAGCCTAATACCTCTCGCTATGATTAGTGACATATTCGATACCAAGCTCAAAATTACATTATAATTGGTGGCACATTCGATCATCATGGTATCGACAAAATTTTTAGATGGTGCTTCACTCATGAGGAGGCCGAGAAAGCTTTGAACAAGTGTCACACTGGAGCATGTGGCGAACATATGTCTGGCTATCCCATCACCCAAAATATTTGCAAGTTGATTACTTTTAGCCCAACATGTTTCGAGATTGCATTCTTGCAGTCCAAAAGTGTCACGTTTTCCATATCTATGATCATAAAGCTCATTTTTTGCCTACTCCTATGCATCGTGTTATCGTTGTTGGTCCCTTTGAGAAATGGGGCATTAACTTCATGACATGTAACCCTCATTCGACCGAGCGGCATGGCTACATCACTATGGCTGTAGATTATTTTACTAAATGAGCCGAAGCGGTGCCTACATACAACAACACCAACATTATTTATTTTCAATCATGTCATTGTGAGAATAGGTGTGTTGCAAGTTATTGTTACAAACGATGGGTTGAAATCACATGATGTCTAAACTTACTACCAAGTTGGGCCTTCAACATGATAACTCGACTCCCTATTACCTAAAGGCCAAAGGGAAAGTAGAAGTCATTAACAAGGTTTTGAAAACAATGTTGGAACACATGATAGGGATTCATAAAAAAGAATTGGCATCTCATTATTTTTTGAACTTTATGGGCATATCGAACATTTGTTGGGACTGTGACTGGATTTACACATTTTCATTTGGTGCATGGTCTAGAAGCAATCCTTCCCATTGAATGTGAGATTCCATATTTGAAGCTTATCGTTGAGATTCTTCCTGCAACTTCCGCAGAAGAGGAGTGTTTTTTGCATCTAGCACGCTTAGATGAAACCCAACGCGATACCACAATGGCTAATGAGGACCACAAGAAACACATCAAAGCACAATATGAAAAAAATGTCAAACTTCAAGCCTTCTCGGAATGTGACCTAGTCCTTTTGTATGATCAGGAAGTCGATAAGTTAGGGGATGGGAAGCTCAAATTGATGTGTCTAAGCCTGTATATAGTCAAATGTGTACTTGTGAAAGGGGCTTACGAGCTCATTTATTTTGATGGAATCCCTTTTGCACAACCTAGAAATGGGTTGTAACTTAAAAAACACTATGCATAAATTACCTTTTCATAGTCACTATGTACATATTATATAGGTGTGCTAGTGTGTTTGCAGTGTATTTCCTTCAAAGTTTCCTATTGTCTTTGTTGATATTGGATTACATTTGATTTGTAGATGTTGATTTTCCCTCATTCATATGTTTGTTACGTTGATGGTGCTAGTCGTAGTACTTGGACCTTTCCTCCGCAACATGGGTTATTTATACACAAAATGGCGAGTTAGTGAGTTTATAAGGGATTTGTATCGATCGCTCAACTAATAATATTGTTGAGTACATTGAGGTGATCGAATTATTATTTCACACTATTTCACATGGCATTGGTCATTTGATAGTCAGAATTTTGATTCACAACTTGTAGTACTACATCTGAACAATGTTTATTCAATGCAAAGTCCAACTATGCTTCACATGTTTCTAGGGGTTGCCTTCTAGAATGAAATTTTGATTACATTCAATATCACCACCCCTTCTCATACTAGATAATGAGATAGGAGTTCCTCTCTGAGATAATCCTGCCCGAAAATAGATGTACTCTACCTCTATCCTGAGATTATGTGCTCCAACCATGAGGCATTGTCCCTATATATCCCATGCCCTGACTAGATATTCTAATAACTCAAGCTAAGCTCTCATGTCTGGAAGCCATAAAAACTTAAGGAGTCCACAATTCCTTAAGGCTTGTATTGTTGTTGGGTCATTGGCAACATCAAATCTTGGGACTCATGTTCTCTTTCTCTCCAAGTTAAAACCATTTATGCTCCAATGAATAACTATAAAATCATTAGAAAAAACCATCTAAAATCAATTTTGTGCAAAAAATTGAGAGAAATTTGGGTAAAATAATAAACCCTCATTTTAAATCACACCCAATGCACCAGTCTTTAAGAGGACAGAGCCCTTCATCACCCTTTGCCCTCTCAACAGGTGCATTGAGCTGCCTTTTCCAATGTTAACCAGATAGGTCTAGTGCACCTTTCGATACAAAGAGGGTGCGTTGAACCTAGGGCACAAATTTGAGACCTAAATTCACTGAAAACTCTCAAAAACTTGCATGAAATGAAAAAATGGAAGCCATGAAAAGAAAGAACAAGGATAGATCTCCTACCTGAAATTGATGACATCCGAACTGGTCCACTAGATTGGCTGCAATCACCTGCTAAAGTTTAAGGGTAAAATGCACTTAGAGCTCACTCACAAGAGATAAAATGAAAAATGGTGAAAATTGTTTTTACTTTTTCCTATTTATAGTCAAGTTAATTATTAATTTAATATATGTTTGATATTTTGACCTGATTTTACCACGGAACATATATATTTTTAATATTTTTGTGGTGTTCTGAGCACGTTAAAGGTTTATTGAAGGATATGATGTAAATTTTAAGTTCAATACAAACCATTTTGATAAAAGAGCACACTTTTATCACTTTTTTAGGCTCTTTAAACTTACAAAAAAGGAACCCCTTGCAGTGCTTTTTTCTTTTTTTTAGTCCTCTTTCAGTTTTGTTGTTGTTGTTGTTGTTGTTTGTTTGTTGTTGTTTGTTTTTTTTTTTTTAGCCTCCCAAAACATGAAAAGATTGTCGAGCACTTGCCTTTTCAAAATCATTAAAGTAAATGAAAAGACGTCTACCCAGTATAAGTTTAACGCTTTTCGGGACTGGGATAGACTATTAACGAAAAATGAATACTTTAGTCGAACATAGCTAAAAGGTTCTCCTAAGTGTCATTTCTTGCCTTTTCGAACTAAAAAGACTAAATTTACGAAAAGGAATCTTTGGAGTTTTTTTCAGCTCTTTTTAAAACTCTCTAAACATGAAAGAGAACTCGAGTTACACCTTCGCTAGACTCTTAAAATCATCAAACAATGTTGGACTCGTCGAACATGATGAGACCAAACCACTCCTTTTTAGGGTTCGTTAAATATACTCACAAGGATTCATCCAAAGGATGAACTTGTAGATCAAGTGTATGTTATCCTCCTCAAGCTTGTCAAAAATAAAGAGGTAGTGACTAGAAACGGTTGGGGAAATTGGGAAAATGGGTTCTTAACCTATTAATGGCAGTGAGTCGCTCTTGAACTTGACACTCTTTCACTTCATCTTCATGACTGGTAGCTTGGATAATTTGCTTGCCTCTTTGGTTAATCACACCTCCGTAATTGGTTTTGGGTCAATGCTGAAATTTCCATAAAGTGTCATCGATATGTTCAAGAGAAGTCCATCAATTGACATCTTCTACAATAGTCTTAAGCCTTCATTCATGTCTACCCTTCCTGAACTAGTTTTGCATCAACATTATTCTACCTCAAATATTGATACCTGTTTCATGTCGTTGATGAGGGATTGTTGACAAGGTTAATCCTCTCTACGAACAAAGATGATCCCTCTAACCTAATGAGTGGTTCTAGAAATTGAAGTGACAATCAACTAGACATCTTCCTAGATTATAATTGAAAAGTGTAATGAGAGAGATGACCTACCTTGCTCGATGCTATTCCGATTTCCTTTGTTGAGATCCTCGAACTGCTTGTGTCACGGACTTGTTCCTGCTTCTTCCAGCTCTTATGTGATTACGCAAGTCACCAAGAGACAACAAAGCATACCAAAACCAGTAGAAAATCTAGTAATAACCTATTTAGCTGATCAAGGAATGCCAAACCAATACATACATGAACATATATATTTTGGGAAGATGAACCAACAATTGTATTGTTATTTAAAGAATAAAGGTGAAGCTTACAACCATAGCCTTGATGTTGAAAGGCTCTCCTTGAGTGGTAATCTAAGTCCAAGCCAAGAAACTCTCCAACAGTCCTTCTCCAAGTCTAATGAATAGCCTCTAAGCACATGCTCAGCATAGGGGTGCAAATGGACATAGATCAACCATTTCAGAATGGGAGAGGAGGAATTTAAAGGTTGGGAGAGGGAGTAGGACTCCTCCAAAGATAGGATTAGGAACACATCTCAAGGAGGTAGTTCATAGGGATGAGACCAAGAGGTCAAATTAGTAGGATTCAACCTCATCTATGCGAAACCACCTCTAGCTCGCTGCTCGGGAAGCTTCTAGATCACGAAGCTTCTCACCCTCTTTGGGAAAACTTCCTTTTTGAGACCATCACGGGTATGCAAGGGAACAGAGCGAGGCCATCGCTGGCCTAACACAGTGCAACAGGTGATTATCATGGTTTTGAGCTTAATAAGGGTGATGACCTTCATTTTAGGGTTTTAAGAGCCATTTCTTCAGGGAAAGCTCCAGATATTTTCCAAGTAAAGTTAAAGGAGGGATCTAAGTTGTATACATGGACGAGTATAATGTATAAAGGTCATGTTTCGAGCACTTCAGGGTATGTCATAGGGAAGTGCAGGAGGCATGACAAAATATTGTGTAACAGATGCCCCCTAAAGCTTGAAGGTAGAATGAGGAGTGATGACCGAGATGCTTTACGAGATTTTGGCAAGGACGAGGACACGTACTGTCAAGAGACCTGCAAATCAAGGACACATATACATATACATATCTGAGATCAAGACATGAATCCATGGCATGGGCGCAACCATCCAGATGATGAAGACTATATGAAAAGATCCATGGTATGGGCGCAGCCATGCAGATAACAAGGATCATCATAGATATAAAGTCTCAAAGTATGGTCACAACCATCTATATAGTAGAAACATGTGTACAATTATGAATGATATATAACTCCATGCAACTTGAATCATAACAGACAAGACTCAGGGTCTTGCGCTCCATCCTGAACCGATCAATGTGCGAATCCTAACATGTGAATAAACGTGTTCAAGTAGAACATGCTAGAAAACCACCTGGTTACCGCCCAATGATGTGGACCGTTAACAGGCATGAGAGAAACCACCAATAATGACAATGTCTCCTAAGGTACAACAATACAATCTGTGAATGTGATAATGAAGTTGAGGTTGAACACTCGTGGAATCACTCGATTGAAAGCCAATAATGAAGACTTGTCTTCGAATGCAAAGAACTGACCATTAGGGCATGCCAACTATAAGGTATTGAAAGGGAGTTCCGAAGTCATCTTCCTAGATAATGAACTGAAGTCGACAGGAAGTGACCCATCAAAGGAGGGAAATAATGAATACCCTATCATCGACATGAAACAAGGAATAAATTGGAATAATATTAAGGATTGTAGCAATGATCCAAACAATGGATAGGTAAACATTGTTTTAGTCATTGCTACAATCCTGAATATTATTCCACTTTATTCCTTGTTTTGTGTCGATGATGGGGGATTCATTATTTCCCTCCTTCGACAGGTCACTTCCTGTCGACTTCAACTCATTATACATGGATGAGTATACTGTATAATGGGCATGTTTCGGGCACTTCAGGGTATGTCACAGGGAAGTGCAGAAGGCGTGACAAAATATTGTGTAACAGATGCCCCCTAAAGCATGAAGGTAGAATGAGGAGTGATAACTGAGATGTTTTACGAGATTTTGGCAAGGACAAGGACACGTATTGTCAGGAGACTTGCAAATCAAGGACACATATACATATACATATATGAGATCAAGACATGAATCCACGGCATGGACGCAACCATCCAGATGATGAAGACTGTATGAAAAGATCCATGGTATGGGTGCAACCATCCAGATACCAAGGATCATCATAGATATAAAGTCTCACGGTATAGACACAACCATTCGTATAGTAAAAACATGTGTACAATCATGAATGACATATAACTCCATGCAGCCCAAGTCATAACAGACAAGACTTAGGGTCTTGCGCTCCATCTCGACTTGATCAATGTATGAATCCTAACATGCGAATAAACATGTTGAAGTCAAACATGCTAGAAAACCACCTGATTACCAACCAATGATGTGGACCGTTAACATGCACGAGAGAAACCACCAATAATGACAATGGCTCCCAAGGTACAACAATACAATTCGTGAATGTGATAATGAAGCTGAGGTCAAACACTCGTGGAATCACCCGATCGAAACCCAATAATGAAGACTTGTCATCCAATGCGAAGAACTGACCATTAGGGCATGCCAACTCTAAGGTACTGAAAGGGAGTTCCTAAGTTATCTTCCTGGATAATGATTTGAAGTCGATAGGAAGTGACCCATCAAAGGAGGGCAATAATGAATCCCCCATCATCGACATGAAACAAGGAATAAAGTTGCATAATATTAAGGATTGTAGAAATGACTCAAACAATGTATAGGTAAATAATTGCAGATTGGACTTCTCTTGAACATATTGGCGACACGACTCCGGAGTGTGGCAGCATCTGACTTGACATAAGACTAAAGGTCATGATTACAATGTGGAATAGTCAAATGAGAGGCAAAATGGATCACCCAAACCTGGGAGGACAAGTGACTAAGTGAGGATATCCCAAACCTGACATGAGAGCAGAAGAATGTCATGTTCAAGAGCGACATGCTGCCTATACAAAGGATGTTTCATCTTCATTTTTCCCCACTATTTCTACTGAGTACCTCTTTATTTTTACACAATCTTGAAGAGGATACTATATGTTTTTACTATAATTTCACCCTTCATATGAATCCATCCTAGTAAGTTTTACGAGTCTTAGGAAGGAGAAACTCGGTCTCATCATGGTGTCAAGTCTTTTGTCATAAAGTTTTAATGAGTCTAACATAAAAATAAGTCGATATCTTTTTTCATGTTTAGAGACTTTGAAAAATAAACAAAAAAGAAAATTCCATCAGGTCCCTTTTCGTAATTTGTCTCTCGAACCCGAAAAGGTAGAAAACAATATTCGACAGAACCTCTTGACCATGTTGACTAAGGTGTACCTTTTTCGTAAATAGTCAATCTTAGCCTGAAAAAGGGGTAAATGTATATTGAGGCGACATCAATTCATTTAATTTAACGAGTTTGAAAAGACAAGTATTTGACGATCTTTTCATATTTTAGGAGTCTGAAGAGAGCTGAAAGAGGACTCCTCCGGGAGGAACGAGTGGTATAAAAGGATAGCAATTAGTTCTAGTAATGATGGAACTACTCAAAACATGTAATGGTAAAGAGGTTGGCTAATAAGACCACTCATTGTAGACGTTCCTCAAGAAAGGGTAAAAAAACCAAGTGAAAGCATATGACCGGCCAAAGAGATGGTGACGATGGAATGAAAGAACCAAGGCTCATCTGGTAAAAATCGGCTGCTAAAAATGGAAATCACGGGATGTAAAATGGGAATGGTTTCATTTTTACACAAGCTTGAAACAGAGACAAATTATGCTTGGATTTGGTTTCATTTTTACAGAAGCTTGAAACAAAGATAAACTATGCTTGAGATAAGTTTGTATGCCCCCAACATAATGACTCAATTTGAGGTACATGCCACCCAAGCTTCATTTCAT
The DNA here is from genome assembly GCA_000404065.3 of Pinus taeda. Lineage (NCBI taxonomy): Eukaryota > Viridiplantae > Streptophyta > Pinopsida > Pinales > Pinaceae > Pinus > Pinus taeda. The sequence continues at coordinate 35,592 of APFE030193313.1, forward strand.
TAACCTAAGTGGATTGAAAGAAGGTTCAATTACGAGATCAAGTGAAAGAATCGACTGGGATTTTACGAGATCTAATCAAAGACTCGAAATGGGAAGGGGATTTATTTCATTTTTTAACGAGCTTGACACATGAAAATAACCATGCTCATGACACTTTGTTTCATTTTTTTTAACGAGCTTAACACAAGTAGAGAAACTATGCTCATGGATACCTATTTCCGTTTTTAATGAGGTTGACATAGTAAAAGAACTATCCTCATAGCCCTTGTTTCATTTTTTAACAAGCTTGACACAAGATAAGGAACTCTGCTGCATCCCATTGATTATAGACCAACATAGGCCATGGCTTCTCATCAAACGGGAGAATAACACTCTGGAAGGGATACATGTCTAGGGATCCAAATGAAAAATCAGGCTCCAATGCCCCCAGTACATAATGTACTACATCACCTACTAGATCATCTGTAAATGTGGGCATGGAACAGGTGGCCACGTAATTAACCTATGGCGGGGGTGATATTGCTTGCACATAAGGACCATTTAGGGATGATGGTTGAGTGGGAGTTGATTTGGGACCAATGAATGTAAGCTGATCAATGATCGCAATGTTTCCTTCATGTGGGGAACACATCACTCGAAAGAGAGAAAAATAAGAGCTCCCATGACATAAACATAGTCAGGACCAAGGAGTAGATTAAAATCTAAAGGGCCTTGGACAACTATCACGTCTATATAGACAATCTTTCCTCCCAAAGTAATAGGTAACTTTGGAAGGATCCCTAACGGCTGATTGGTTCCTCTGTTAAAATCTAACAGATTATGGGTGGTGGGGACAAGTTGAGGAGAACCTAAAGCTTGCCAAGTAGTTGAGGACATAAGACTAACATATGCGCCCTCGTTTATGACTGTGCTAGGTATGACCATATGGTAAGCCTATACTATAATATGAAAAGGCACATAAGACAGAAGGTGATATCCTGCCAGTCATATCCAATTAAAAGAAGTGACTAAACTACTTAGAGGGGGTGTCATAGGAACATAAGGGTTGCCCTTTTTCTCAATGGGAACAAGAGAAATTCTCTCATGCACCTCAAGAATGGGAGGATTTCCTTCCAGTTCATTCGAAATTGAAGAAACCAAAAGAACCTGAGCAGTATGAGGTTCACTCTCTACCAGAAAGGTACAATTAACTAAAGGTGGGATCAAGTCTACCGGTTTCTCAATCAATGGTTGGTCGAGAACGAACTCACAAAACTCACGTTCAGGGAGAGTGGGATTGACCAAAGATGAATTTTGATCAAACACTGGATCAACTAGCAGAGGATTATGGGAAAGCTTTCGATACCTGGTCGGAAGACGAGGTTGAGAAGCTGTAAGGTTTTCAAATTCTTTGGAAGCTTTATCCATAAGAGGACAAAGGTGAATGGGATGATTACCTTCACACAACTTATAGGGAAATTTGACTTTTCCTTTTTTCGCATGAGCTTTACTATTACTATTTGAAGGTTTATCACCAACATGATCACCAAAGGCTGATGACAAAGGTTGATGTGAACCTACAGACCACACTTCTAAGACCTTGGGAATACTAGGACAATTCCGAAGAAGGTGGTAACCCTTACATAACATGCAAGGGAATTTTATTTTTTGGGGTTCGTTGGAAGATTTGTCTTCATTAGTTGCATCTGTGGCAATGGTTTGTTGGTTTCCCCTTGCTTATTTTTCTTCTTCTTCTTTAGCGTCTTCTTCTTCTTCTTAACTTCCTGGTTACTAGAGTCCAGACTTTCACTAGGCAAAAAGGAAGAACGAGGTGAAGAAATAGGCGAAGAAGGCGAGGGGTTAACTTTACGATCAACATGAGGTTGATGTTGTTCAGGTGGAGGAGAACTTGGTTGAAAAGCAGTTTCGACACTCAGAATCACTGAGGTAAAAAATAACTAAGTTCTAAGACCAATGGTCAATCCAGGAAGGGACAACATCGCCATATAGGGGGCACCAATATTTCCAAAAGAAGGAAAAGGACTAGGATTCCCATTAGAGGGGTTTCTGTGATTGGTAGACTCAAGAAATGTTGCCATGGGTATCAACCTAAGATCTACTAAGGAGTATTTCCAGAGGAAGGATGTTGTTCTGCGGTCAATTAATTTTGGAATTTGAAACAAAAACTCTGCCTTTTCATTTTTTAAGACTCGAGAAAAGGACGAAAAGGTGACTCTAGTCACTTTCGTTGGTTTAACGAGCTTGAAAGGACAAGTGCTCGATGATATTTTCAAATTTAAGGAGTCAAAAAAGATTGAAATGACTACTCAAGTGAATCTAGGTAAAAGGAGTACTAAGTAACTGTGAACTACAATATACACCTCAACAAATAAATTTACCAAGGACTTGACGTACGTGTAGGCAATCTCCCTAAATCTTGTGTTCGGTGTATCACGTTTACAGGGCGGCAGAATCAACTTCCTATGGATAAAGATTCACAACCTATGGGGTCCTCCCTTTATATATGCGATGGTACGGGAGCACAAGTCTGTGCTAGCGCTATCTAATGCCAAAGCGAATGACAGCTGCTAAGTTTTAAAGACGTCGGAACATGCCTCTAACCTCGACCAATAAATATGAACGTTAATGTTTCAAATGCTCCTTAGCTTAATTGATAGATTTTAAAATTGATCTTGAAATTATGTTTGGTTTCAAGGCCTTAATGATGTTCCCTGAACACCTATGATGCATCTATATGAGAAAAAGAAAACTTTCCGTTTCTATGAAAGCTAGACTATTCAAGGGAAGAAATTTCAATCAACAATGTAAACAAAAGGCATCATGCAAAATGCCTTCCACTAACTTTCACTTTTGTCTTCCAAATGTAATGCCAAAACTAAAAATGATTTTCACTTTTCACTATCCTAAATGCAGCTTTTTGAAAGCAAAATGATTTTGACTTTACTAAGATGCATTTATATGAATTATGCTTTTCTTTTCATTTTGAATGATTCGATGCTCCTAATACAATTTTTAGCTTTCAATCATCGAAAAATGTGATATATTCTCAATGATGAATCTAAAAAAAATAACTTCTCAACGCAACTAATCTAAAGCATTTTCACGAAAAATAAATTTTGAAACACAAGCTAAAACAAATGCAAAACGATGTTTTCAATGAATTCTACATAAAACAACACTCAATCAATCAAAAAAACAAACATCTCAATGACATCAACAAGAAATAAGCAATGACCAATGACTAGAACCCCTAGAATTCAGTCAGATTTCACTTCGAAGCTAAGGAGACAAATTTTGCAAATTAATCAAGGCAATCCATCAAAACATCAACAAATCCAAGCAAACAGGATGGGAAAAGACCTTAGGGGCCAAGACACACTAGATTCTTACGAAGAAACCTAAAAAAGTCTCGCATTCAAGGATCATCGCTACTTTATATATCCAAACCTGCGATTATCGCTACTTTGTATTGGCAAACCCGCGATGACATCACTACTTTGTATAACAAAAGTAGTGATGATTTCAGCACAACCAAAAATTGAAGATTTTTTTTCATCGCAATTGTAAAGGTAAAAACACGATCATCACGGCAGTAAAGGTAAAAACCACGATGCCTTCACGACTGTTAAGGGTAAACCTGTGATGGGCGAGAAATATGGGAAAAAACGAAAAAAAGGATTCCAAGAAACAATCCAGACTTAGCACTCTAAGGCAGTAATCAATGATGGTATAAACCCAGATTGATGCAGACAAGCTGAAAAATCGACGGTTGGTCAAACTAGTCAAAAGATTAGGGTGAAGGAATGGAAGGAAAGGGTCATAGGCTCCCCAACGGAGTCACCAATTTGTTGATAAGGTTAATCCTCTCTGTGGATAGAGATGATCCCTCTAGCCCAATGAGTGGGTCTAGCAATTGAAGTGACAATCAACTAGACATCTTCCTAGATTATAATTGAAAAGTAGAGCGAGAGAGATGACCTACCTCGCTTTGATGCTATTCCAATTTCCTTTGTAAAGATCCTCAAACAACTTGTGTCACAAACTTGTTCCTACTTCTTCTAGCTCGTATGTGCTTGCACAAGTGACCAAGAGACAAAAAAGTGTACCAAAACCAATAGCAAATCCAATAATAACCTATTTAGCTGATCAAGGAATGCCAAACCAATACATACATGAACATACATATTTTGGGAAGATGAACCAAAAGTTGTATTATTATTTAAAGAATAAAGGGGAAGCTTACAACCATAGGCTAGATGTTGAAAGGCTCTCCTTGAGTGGTAATCCAAGTCCAAGCCAAGAAACTCTCTAACACTCCTTCTCCAAGTCTAATGAATAGCTTCTAAGCACAAGCTTAGCATAGGGGTGCAAAAGGACATAGATCAGTCATTTGGGAATGGGAGAGGAAGTTAGGACTCCTCCAAAGATAGGATTAGGCCCACATCTCAAGGAGGTAGCTCAAAGGGATGAGACCAAGAGGTCAAATTAGGAGGATTCGACCTCATCTATGCGAAACCACCTCCAGCTCGCCGCTCTGGAAGCTTCCAGATCACAAAGCTTCTCATCCTCTTTGGGAAAACTTCCTTTTGAGACCATCGTGGGCATGTAAGGGAATAGAGGGATGCCATCGTTGGCCTAACATGGTGCAACAGGCGATCATCGCGGTTTTGAGCTTCATAAGGGTGATGACCTTATTTTTAGGGTTTTAAGAGCCATTTCTTCAGGGAAATCTCCAGATATTTTCCAAACAAAGTTAAAGGAGGGATCTGAGTTGTATACATGGATGAGTATACTGTATAATGGTCATGTTTTGGGCACTTCAGGGTATGTCACAGGGAAGTGCATGAGGCATGACAAAATACTGTGTAACAGGGATACATCAAGGCCCTCCTATGACAGGTGGCTTCTTATCAACATTAACTCCCGGTGACAAGTCCTCATCACTAGCCTTCGACTAGAAGATTTTGCGCGGTGATCAACTTCAACTCATTCATTCACACCACATAGATTGTAATATGGTACCTTGAGAGCCATTATCATTATCGATGGTTTCTCTCGCATCTGTTAACGACTTACATCATTGGCTGGTAATCAAATGGTGTCTACCGTGTTTGACTCCAACTCATTTATTCACATGGTTAGACTCATACTATCGGGTGATGAAGTAGAAGACCCCAAATCTAGTTCCATCCATTAAGGCTGCAATTTCAGGATTTATTCAAGATTACAAAGTATGGTGTTTGTGATCATTCCTTACAATCATCCAAGCATGGGTCCACACTCTGTCATCAGTGGACGAGACATTTTTTATCATTGTACATGTAATACTGGCTTATATGCTAAGTATGGGTATGCCTCTCTTAGAAATGATATCATGATCATAATATGTATTGTAACAAATGATGATATCGACCTAATTTGTTCTTGATCTGGACTTGTCACAAAGTAAACACTTCAGTCCTAAGCCACTGCTTCTGATTTTGTACTTTAGGGGGCAATCTGTTACATGTCATTTTGTCACATCTGCTCAAAAGACCTAAAAACCGGATTAATCAACATCCTTGAACACTTTGTCATAATCCCTTTGCAAAGCCTTGAGCATTATTCCTCCAAAAAATCTAAGTTTTTTAGTCAATCAGCTCAAAAATCATGTTTTTAGCCCCAATGCACTTTGCATGCTTGTCCACCTGCATTGGATGCAAGTTGCATAACTAAGGATTTGTGTTGATCAATGCAGGTTGCTCTACTATGTAGGTGCATTGATTCTAGAATTTCGGGAAAATTAAAAAATATTTTCAAATCTTATTATTCTGAAAGCTTCTAAGGTGGTTTAAACCATTTAACATGGATAGAGATCTCAAATTCCTATTTTATCCTACTCTAATGGTCTGATCTCTTATCACTTAAGTTTATCCTCCCTCATATGTGGATCTCGAGCCTAGATTGATAATCCTAAACTACCATTTTCACCCTATAAATTTATTGCCTCCCATAGAGCCTGGGTTGGATTTTGGAGATTACTAGTGCCCTCATGCTACTACTTTGACTTTAAGGAATCCATCCATTTATGCATTAGGATTGAGTGTGAAAGTTTGCTTTGTGGCAAGGAAGGACAAGACAATTGGGAAGACATATAGAAAGCCAACTTCTATATAGGGTTGTAACTCTCTCCTTTATTTATTAATACAAAAAGAACTTTGTTTTCCTATACTTGTGTCATGTTTATGCTTATGTATTTCAATCCATGTTGACTCATTGATTAGAGATATTGGATTATGCTATGTGGATATTGTAGTTCCCTTGCCTGTTTTAGTTTTTGTTGCAGGTTCCATTTATAGTGCATGGAGCTAGAGTTGGGGCTTAAAAGCAAGGAGAAGAGGATGACTTACTACAGATTCCAGGTAAATCTCTTTTCCATATTTCAATCTCTCTAAGGAAAACTTAGATATTTTTGCTCTTTGTTGTTCTAGATCAGACCACTAGATCTTGGGAGTTCATTTTTGTCTGCATAAGTGAATTTTCCATATAACAATATGTGTCATAAGCCTAGACATCTAGTGGTGTTTGTTCTAAAGGAGGTTCAATTTTATTATGTTCCTTGTTTATGTATTTGTCAAATACCCTACTAAGAGTATTAATGAGTTTATTCTATATTTTTTTCATAACATATAATAGTTTTTATTAACCTTAGAATCTGCCATGGCATTGTGTTCACAAAGAATGTGATGCCAATTTCTCACATCTAAATCACTGGAATAATGCCTATTCCTCAAATTGAGACTAGTTGAGAGTTTGTTGTATCGAAGTTGCATAACATGTCTTTGATGATTAGATGAGAGTCTTCGAGCATAATGAATTTTTTCGTTTGAGTGTTGATGACAACATTGAGTTCTTGTAGGATTCAGAGATGGAAGTATAATTATTATAAATAATGTAGAAATGTTGAAAATATGGTGGCATTGAATTATGTGTAAATACAATGTTGATTGAAGATTTAATGTACAACTCAACTAGATCCAATCAATGCTAGAATTTGTATCAAATATTTGAGAAACAATGTGTTTGGTCATGGTTGGTATCAATGGTGATATGCGAGTTAGGAGTTGTAATTCATGTAGTAAACAATTATATTGTACAAATATGTACACTGCTACATTGCATAATATTTGGGTGTCCTATTGCAAAGCATGAATGAGACATCCATGCATGTTAAAAAAATGAATCTAATATGAAAAATCATAGTAAACATGATAAAGCATGTTAATATGGCTAAATCACCATAATTAAATTACCCATAGTTAATAAATATTACTATTTTATATCCACATAGTCATAAACTAGTCCTATATGTTTATCACTAGATAAAATTAGTAGCTTATCTTAGTAATTTATAGCGACATCGCTTAAAAAGGTCAAAATTGCTTCAATTTGCTAGTGCTAACTTATAACAAATGATATAACTAACTTTTTTGATTGTGTTATCGTAAATTAGCGAATTTATACTTGCGTTGGGATGCTTCCATTTTACAAAGATAGAAGCCAAGGGACACTAGATCCACCACATAAAAGATGTAACAAAGAAGTATGAAATGTCGATCAATTTGCCTTCAAAAGGGTCAATACCTTCCTTGAGGTGGAATGGTTGAATTATCTGAGTTTTTGGATAGGGCTAAGCTATTGGAGGCAACATTATACCAACAAATAATAAGCCTTCAAGGTTGAAATCGTTCCAACAAGAGATTCTATAGAGGTTTTGGATATGAGAAGAGCAAGCAACCAAGAACACATAAGATGAGTTAGATAATAAGAGGAGGGAAGAATATTCCAAGAGACTTGACAAAAAAGCGAGGAGCAATATAAATTAGTAAATGAATTAACTAAAAGTGCGAGTACACATTAAAATATCCATTGGAAACAAGAAGTTTTATGAAAAACCATGTCAAATATTTTGATATCCCACATCCTAAGTATTTTCCCTAAAACATGCTCTCTATTCCAAGAGATGTAACTCACAATACAATTTGAAAACCCACAATTGATTTGGGACTAAAAGGCAATGAAAGATTAAAAAGGGTCTCACTAAGTAAATCCTAACTAAACAACCCAAAACAAATTTCAACTATTAAAATTCAAAATGAAGCAACTTGGTCATCTCGATAAGAGAGGCTTTAAACCCCCACACATTATTCAATCTTTATAATCTTCTCTATAATTAATATCCAAAATTTAAAATACATGGATACGGATTTTTTCTTCTCTTCTCGAATAGGTTATATTCAATATGATTTTAAAATATTTACTTTCCATTGTACTTTTAAGTTGGTTGGCTAATTGTTTGATTTTTCTACATTTAGTTTTTCTAACAAAAATATGCCAATATAATTTAAATTGAAATTATGATATTTCATTGTTTACAATACATTTTTAAATGCATAAATGAAATGAAACTCTTAAATTTTTCTGAATAAAGTATATGTTATATACCTAGGGGGGGTAATATGGGGTACCGAGGGAGGTACCCAAGGTAATATTGTAATAATGGGATGGGCCATAGTAATAAATAAGGTGGTTAACCCATGTCATGTAAGGGACCACAAGTAGTTAATAATAATGTAAT